>CATIWF010053387.1:0-65099 GCA_949630135.1 Balakata baccata
ATAGGTACCTGCCAATTGCCAATATAAGCAGGATCATGAAGAAAGCATTGCCTGCCAATGGAAAAATTGCTAAAGACGCTAAGGATACCGTGCAGGAATGTGTCTCTGAGTTTATCAGCTTTATTACCAGCGAGTGAGTTGGTTGAGTTATGACTCTCTTGCTTTCGTTATTTTGGTTCTTGTTGATTGAAAAATAGTAGTTTCATGAGAAACACATTGGTGATTTGCACCTTTTTGGGATTGAATGAAAGTAAGGGAAGGCAAGACTGTGTATAATAGATAACTGTAATCCTTACCCTTGATAAGCAGCAAGCTGGTAAGACACCCTTTATGATGGGTGATTTTTGAAGAACTGTGCTTTTCTGTTGTTGGTTTATGTTGGTCCATTCGATTCTTGGTTGGTAATTTGGGAATGAAGGTTTTGTTTTTTGCTTCTGACTATTTTTGTTTCTTTTTGTAAGATGCAATTTTCCTCTGGAAATTTGTGCTTGTGTTTCCGGAAATGAGGAACTTTTTCAGTCTTTTTAAGTGCTGTGTCTGACAATTGGATTTTTATTTTGGAGACTGCAATAATTCTCAGACAATAGGATTTAGCTGGTTAGTTCTTTGATGATGTTTGTTGCAATATGATTGAGTTTTCTTGTTGTTTCTTAGAGCAAGTGATAAATGTCAGAAGGAGAAAAGGAAAACGATCAATGGGGATGATCTATTATGGGCTATGGCCACTTTGGGCTTTGAAGACTACATTGAACCACTTAAGGTGTACCTAGCTAGGTACAGGGAGGTAATTTAGTTTTGCTTTTGGATCATATGCTTCTTTGCTGTTTATGCTTGATCTTTTTCTTGTTTATTGGTTGGTAATTTAACATGTTTCTATTTTTTTCTTATTGGTTTCATTGGCCGACTTTGATACCACAGATGGAGGTACTCAGCCTCTTTGCTTTAACTAATAGTTTCTTACTTGTGGCATTTTTGTAAAGCCTGGACTTATCGGCAAACTTTGACAGGGTGACACCAAGGGATCTGCTAGGGGTGCAGATGTATCTGCTAAAAGGGATGCAGTTGGGGGTCTGCCTGATCAAAACTCACAGGTGAATTTCCATAAGCCTGCTTTTTGAATTTTGTTGTTGAGGCCAAATCTTATAGTAGTATTTAAATAAGTGGTCTAACTTGTTGCTTTCTTCTTGCACTAATGGTATGTATGTCAGTTTGCTCTTCAGGGGTCAATGAACTACATTGGTTCCCAGGTAATATCTTCTCTCCAGAATAATTAAAAATTTAGAAGCAATAAGATAGGGACTCAATATCTTTCTAACCTGTGCTTGAATTCCTTGCTTTTTCTTTCTTCAAAGTATAACTTCTTTAAATTCTATATCCACCTGTAATCTTTCACCTAAAAAAATGTACATATTTTTGCAATTCTGCAATTGCTAATAGAGAAGCACTGAGATTGAGAGCCTCATGAGAAACTTGAGAAAATTGTAGAGAGCTTTATGGAAAACCTAGATGTTGACAATCACAACAAAACTCTCTGAGTGAGATGTTTGTCCAAACTTGCATTCTGTTATGGACAATTGTTATTGTGAATTGTAATTAGCAAGAGTCATTGCGAAGGAAAATTTTGGACAGCTAGATCCCATGTTCTCAACTATTTCATTGTTGCAGTTTTCTTTGATTGGTGGAAGGCAGTTAAGATTGTATTCATAGAGATCTTTTATTTCACAAGATTATCGATGAAAATTTGGAAAAACTTGTTGCTCTATGGTTCTGATTTTTCCAAACTTGATGCTGGAAAGGTTTTGGTAATAGACATATTGGGGTAGAAAGGGAAAGTAGGTTTCCATGCACTTATTTTTCAATTAAAGGAAACTAGTTTCAGAGAGATATTGGAGGTTGCACAATTGTATGTTTACTGTTACTGATAGCTGGCTGCAAGGGTTGTTTGGATGCTATTAGCTGAATATATTGGTTGATTGCTCCTTCTCCTTTCCTTTTTGCCTGGAATCTGGAGAGTTTAGACTCCGTAGACCTATCCTCTGGGTAGAAGACAGGGGCTTTTCAGGGTTTGCAGTTTTGATAATGATTAATTTTAAAGCTATTTATCTTTCCTCTTCTTGAGAATCCTTTCATTTAGCCTTTGCTACATCAAGTTGACTTTAGGTCTTGTCCAACTCCAACATGTTGAACTATAGTGAACTATAGTGATTAGCAAACTAGGCAGTTCTTCAATGCCAATGCATATCTACTATACACCCCTGCCTGTGTATGAGAAGCCACTAGTAGCCTGTAACTTGTCCTTTTTTCCATCTCTTCTTGGACCTTGATTTTTTTTTTTACATTCATTAGAGATGACATTGGATTCATTTTAGACTTGCTCACCACCCTTGCCCTGCCTAAAACTGAAGCTTTTCTTTGGTATAAAAATCTGACTATACATAGAGGGGGGAGAGAGACAGAAACATATTAAATTATTTGACAAATTTCACAGAAGCTGGGGAAGTCAAAGCCTGCTGATCCACATGTAGTTCATGTTATGTATTGTAAAATTTAATGATCTGCGTACAATATTATGGTGATTCAATAGTGTAATCCTTTCTGGATAGTAATTCAATCCTCTGTTTTGCTTTCAGTTTGCATAACCTATTAGGATCTAAATACTCTACTGAGACAGACATGGCATGCATAGGCAGGCCAAGGCATGAGAGATATCATCAGGGCATCATTTGATGCTTCTCACATTGTATCTCTTAAGCCAGTCTTGGGGTAGCAACTGCCAACAATGCCCGAGGATGTTGCTGTTAATGATCTTGTAGACTTCCCTAGACGTCCTAATATCTCAATTTTATGTGTCACATTCTTAATTTGGATAAAGCAAATTAGAAAACCATGATATTTAGGTGCCGCAAAGTTAAAAGCAAATTTTATGATCAATTCATTAGTATATCTGTGTTTTACAAATATTAGGGCATATGTTGTCGTTGCATATGGGCTACTTCTATACAGACTTCATTTTCTTCGCTTTCTGGCCAACTCCATATATATATTGTTTTTTGCTGATGAGCAATATAGACATTTAACTTGGGCACTTTATTCTTTTTGTTACCGTCTTCTATTTTTGAGGGGAAAAAGGGACCAAGGATATTGACTCTATCAGGCTGAAGTTGTAGTTTGGCCCCCAGAAGTTTTTCTATGATGGTTATTTTGTCCCGCAATCAACTTTTGCGCCAAATTAGGTCAAAACTTTCAATTTAAGGTCGTTTGCTCCATTTCATCTTGAAAGTACTCTATTCATTGTAAGCTTGCAATCTAAATTCATTGTAAATAAGAATTTTATGGAAAAAAAGATGGGATTGAGATGAAATGGGACTGTGGTTGCAAACTGAATGTTGTGCATTAATTAGGCCTAGAAGTTGATTTTGGAGCAAGTTGACCATTTGCAGAAAAGGTTTGAGGGCTAAATTAATACTTTTTGTAATGTATATATGTATATATATATGTTCTTATGGTTTTTGTTGAACTCTTTTCAGGCGCAAGGACAGCATATGATTGTTCCTTCCATGCAAGGCAATGAGTAGAGTTGTAGTTTGTCATCTTCCAGTCCACTGAATTATAGGGCCAGTAGAGCTGTCTAGTTTCAAACTCCTGTTATAGCATCTTTTTTATATTGGTTTATCTGATCGACATTCGAAACCAAAGTGGTACAAATTCTTTCATGGAGCTTTGGTGTTTGGTTGTTATTGGGGTTCGGATTTGGTTGTTATTGGGGTTCGGATTTGGTTGATACCCTCTTAGCTGAACATAAGTGCTGTAAATTTGATTTTTGTTTTTTTGTTTGTTTGTTTGTTTTTAGATCTTATATACACAGCATCTTGACTACTTAAAAGAAACTGATTTCTCAGTGCTAAAGATTGCATATATCATAAATTTATATCCTTATTGTGCATGTCACTCATCCTTTTGACTTTGCCCTACTCCTTAAATATTTGGTGAATTGTTCTGCATTCAAAAAAGCTCTTGCATTCAAATGGTTTTTTTTTTTTTTTTTTCCAATGATGCTATATAGTTCAATTTATTTTTTTATTATCTTGTCAGTTGTTAAGTAAAAGTATTTTATTACAAGTTGGACAAATAGTGGTACAAAAATAAAAAGAATAAGTAACATTTTTCCTTACCTGTTGTTAGGGGTATCAAATCGGATTGATAGATCATGTTTGTATTGTGTCGATTTATTCAGGTGATACGATTAGAGTGAGTACGAACATGATCCATTTATTTATCAGATTGATACGAACATGATACAAAAATTAAATGGGTTACATGAATACAATAAGTATAATACATTTAACTTTAATGCCGTGTTTAGATCATAAAATCCAATATGAAAATGACACGATTATGTATTTTTGGATTATTTGACATAATATGATACGATTTAACACATCACAATTATACTTTTTTATACGATGAAAATAATTTTTAAATATTTTTTTGTAAAATAATGTTATTAACTTTGAATTTCAACAAATTTATGTGTTATAAGAGGAATATGAAAATGACACGATTATGTATTTTTGGATTATTTGACATAATATGATACGATCTAACACTTCACAATTATACTTTCTTATACGATGAAAATAATATTTAAATATTTTTTTGTAAAATAATGTTATTAACTTTGAATTTCAACAAATTTATATGTGTTATAAGAGGATTAGATCGAGTTGATACGAAATGAAATGCAAAAATTAAATAGATGTAATGGATTGATGTGTCAGCCCATAATATAATCTCGTTTGATATAAATTCGTATATATTTAAAACATTAACATACTAATTTTACATGAAAGGCTCATGACACCCCTACCTATTGTTATCTGTATAACTAATTGAAAAAAAAAAAAAATTCCAAAATGTGAGACTTTTCCAAATTTTCAATATATGAATTGGGTAAATGGATTTCTTGTACTAGCCTCTTTTAGTGATGTGAGACTGTGGTTTAGAGATTTGTTAGGAGGCAGCCAATTGTAGATTATTTTGGTATGGTAGCGAGGATGACTCTTTAGTCTTTACCAACAACATGCGCACTAGTTGTCAGCTGCCACCTAACCCCAACAACAACCAAACATCAATTACATTACAAGCAAGTAGGCAATCCACATTTGTTGTGCCCATGAAAATAAACAAATAAAGAAAAGAAAAATCCCTGCTTCCTGCAACAGGCTTACATAGTAGCACGTGATGTTTGAAGGTGACACGTTGGAAGCACGTGAGTTGCGATCATACTTACTCATGCTAAAAGATCGAGAGGGTCACAATCATGCTATTTTCTCTGTTGCTGTCTCTCTCAAAAATTTAGGACAAGGAAGCTTGAAAATGTTGCAATAACTACAAGACGTGAACATGATTTCATGGTTGCCTGCACGAGTCATCCAGCTCACATTACCCATCACCTTCACTTATCACACTACCCACTTGCCTTCATCACTTAATTTTGGAGATTGATTTATGCCTCCATCTTCCCCACTTGCCGTTACGACTTAATTTTGGAGATTGATTTGTCTCCATCTTCCAAAATTTCCATCTCATTTACATAGGATTCAACAGTAAAATGTAAATGTATATTTTTTTTTTCTCTAATCTCTTCCCAAAATGTATTATGAAGTTTTGGGAAAGTGTAATGGATGGCATAACGCATATTGCCACTTTGATCTTTTTTTTTTTTCAATTTGCCACTTGAATATTGTTTTTGAACTATATTACTACAAAAATTTTAAAAATAATATAATTAATCACAATTTATTGACATGACAATCAGAATGTAAATTATATCGGTAAATTATAGCTAATTGTGTTGTTTTTTGAATTTTTGAGGTGACAATATGATCTAAAAACAATATTTACAGGGCAAATATGATAAAAAACTAATCAATAGTACAATTAAAAAAAAATTGACAATTGGAGTGACAACATATGTTTTAAGCCTTAATGGATGAGAAATTTTTTTTCAATGGTTTTACATTGTTTGAATTGAAGAATTTTAAAATTAATGGATTTTATAAAATCTATGGATTGTGAAATCTATAAATTCTAAAAATTTTATCGCTTGATTTTATTATAAAATTCATGGATTGATGATATAATTATCTTTACATTTATGGTTGATTCAATAACTACAATACATGAATTTAGCAATTAATTTCTAATTTTACCATTTATTAAATATTGATAATTTATTATTAATTAAGCATATACTATTAATTTCACTACATACTTATAAATTTTAAAAATATAATTGGTTATTTCAAGAAAAAGTTATATTAAGAGTTGAAAAATAAAAAAAATAAAGTTATTATACTTTATAATGTTTAATTATATTGTTAAAAAATATTTTAATAATAATAATAATAAGACAATTAGTTGAAATAGTTAACAAAAAAATAATTTTTGCATTTTAGAATTAAGAATATTTTTGAAATATTATTAATTTATTATGAATAATTTTAGAATAAAAATACTGGTAATAATTCCTCATTAATCAAAATTCATGAATTTTGGATTTTTTATCTAAAAATATGGGAAATCAAAATCTTTCGTTCGGTAAATGAGAAATTTTTTAAAATCCATGAATTTTAACTTTTTGGAGTAGCCAAACAATAAATTTAATATAAATTCATGGATTATTTAAAATTTCTCATTTAAAACCATTCAATCCGAAGTTAAGTAATTTTACTACAATAACAATAAAATTCAATAACTATAGATAATATAAATGCTATTTTCTGGTATGGATAAATTTTAAAATATAATGAATCTATTAAATTAATCCAATCACCCGGCTTTTCATGTGTTAGGCAAAACTTCTTTGGTTTCTGATTGCCAGGTCACAGCCTGAGAGGGTCCAGCTCACACCATTATCAGTTATCACCCATAGTTGCTGAGTCCCAACTCCTAACCGCATAATTTTTTTATTAGATTCAACTCCTTAGCTTCTTCCATCTGTACCCAAAATCGATTCAGTACTCTTCTACTCTCTGTCCAAACTCTTATTATTGTGCGAGACCCTATATGAGTTCAATCTTCCACGTGCCGTTACGCTATTGGTCTTTAGCTTTCTAAAACTATTTTTTTAAAACCGGTACATAAATTAATATGACTATTCTAATCCAAAAAGCAGAAAAATTTTAAAATAATTGTACACCTTTAAATAAAAGTAGGGTATTACTTTTTTTTTTTAATTTATTTTCTTGTATTAATATGTTTTGCTCCACAGCTGGCCACGTTGTAATGTGGAGAAAGAGAGAGAGACGGAGATTGAGTGTAACATCTGGCAAACCTCGCGTGGGCTAATGCTGTCTGTCTATGTCAGCATCGACGGGTAAGGCCAGGTCCATCCCTCAGCTTTTATTCTCGTTGTTTTTTTTATGTCCTCCTAATCTGTAATGGACTTCACTTGCTTTTTAAAATCATCTCGGAGGAGAGAGCAATGTGATTTTTCTTCTTTTTCTTGTTCACTTTTGGGTGAAGTGTGTTTCAATCTAACAAAAATTCGCGTTTTGGTATGTTATTTGTAGTAGGACTCTATTGAGTTAGTCCATAGATTGATGGCAAGTCATTAAATAAAAAAACACATAAGGAAATAGTTTATTTTATGGATAATTACCAAAAATATACTAAATTTTTAAAATTATATCGAAATTAAATTATATTTTTCATTTTTTATTTAAATATATAAATTTTTAAAATTTTATCAATTTTTAAATTCTAGATAAAATTATGTGGATATGACATAAAAGTCTGGTTATATTAAAATGGTTGTACTGACTATAAAACTAAGTCATTTTATAAATTTTAAAACGTTATTATTTTTATTTTTTCTAAAATTTTAAAATCTAAATCTCTCTTTAAATTTAAAAAATAATACATGCAGTTGTTGTGCTTAGCAAGAGAAACAAAAAAAATTATTGTAAGTAGAATTTCGTTAGAAAGATTTAAGTTTCAAAATTTTAAAAAAAAAAACCATAAATGATGGTGTTTTAAAATTTCTAGATGATTCAGCTTTCTAGTAAGTACGGTTTTTTTAATTTCGTCGGAATTTTATATTATGTCATCAAAATTTTATTAGAATTCATAAATTAATAAATTTTTAAAAATTTGTATATTTAAATAAAAAAATAAAAAATATAATTTACTTTTGATACAATTTTAAAAATTCAGTTTATTTTTTACAATTATTCCTTTTTGTTACAACTAAAATTATGAACAAAATTCAAATAAGTACTTTCTTAAATGTATATGTAAATGATTTATCCGAATTTACCACTAAATGAAAGAGGCAACTTTATCTCCACAGAAATGGTCAATCATCAGTTTGCAAATAACAAATGAACCCAAAAAAAAAAAACATGTTTTTTGTTTTATTGAATTGATGTATTTAAACAAAAATTTGAAAAGTCTCCATTATCAACGCCTCAATTTTTCATATATGATAACAAATCGATCCATCAATCACGAACGCGGCAAAAAGAAAAGAAAATAATAAAATAAATAAATAAAGAACACTTCATATATTAATTGATTCGTCTTTCATTTTCATGTAACTAAATTAAGATAAAATTTTAGGTAAATTATACATACTATTTTATCTATAAATTAATATAATTATTAAATAATATATATATATATTATATTTATTTTATTAATAAAAATAAAATAATTAAATATTGAGCGGTTGATTTAGTTTATAAATGGCTTATTAGACATTATCTTTTCCAAATTGATTAAAGCCCTCTAGCATAGCTGGCTATGTTCGTGCATCCAATCACTTTCATCATGTTTCTCTCTTTGGATTAAGTTTCACCAACCAAATTATAGTTAGTCAACATCTTTCCCAATTTCTTCTTCATTTTAAGGAACCAAAAAAAAAAGGAAAAAAAAAAGAAAGAAGAAAAACCCATATAATAAAAATCTTATAATATTCAAACCTTATCCGGAGGTCTAGAGAAATGCCGAGGATACTACTTTTTTTTTTTTTTTTTTAACATTCATTTCCTGATTAGTCAATATATAATAAAAAAATAAAAAATTTATTTTTAAAAATTTACTTTTCTTCACCAATTAATCAGACGATTAAGATGGGAGAGTAGCACAAATATTATCCATTTGTGGGACCTTTGAAAATCAATATTAGAACATGGTGCCATTGGAGGAATGGTGGTGGATGTTTGAGGCTTTGTCATAATATTCCCTCAAACAAAATCTATTATGAATGCAGCGATTTAATTAATTAAGTCTTGAGATTTTTAGACCGAAAATTGGGTTAGATGGAATAAATGTATTAATTAATAAGATTGGTGTTTATAATTAGAAAAATATTATTTATCTCAATATTTTTATCTTGTCCAATTTGCATTAAAATACTTGTACTTTAGTACAAATTAATGCAATTTGGAACAAATCGGGCAAATAACATTTTTCAATTAATTATCCTTGAAGTAACTCAACTTTTAAAATAATTTTAGATAATCATTTCAATATTGGATTAACTCATTCGGGTTTTATTATAGATTTCATACAAAATTTTATGGAAAAATTACTATTTATCTCTCGTAATTTGACATAATACACTAATATTTTTATGATTTTTGAAAAATATATGATTTATTTTCTCTATTTTATTTCTATTAAACTATATAGTCTTTATATTAAATTTTAAGGCATTTGCCGTTAATAAGAATGAATACTCTTTTGTTCAGGAGATACTAGTATAATATGTCAAATTTCAGAGGATACTAGTGTAATAAATCAAATTTGCAAATTGTATTTGTACAATATATCAAACTTTCAGAGAGTAAATATAATAATTTTCAAATATTATAGAATGTTAGTGTATTATGTCAAACTATAAAGGCAAATTATATATTTTTCAAATCTTATGAGAGTACCAATGTATTATTTTAAAATACATAAAATAAATAGTAATTTTTTCAAATTTTATTAATCGAGTTGTTACTTTTTTAATAATTTCTTAAATATTAAAATAGGAGTATATTGAAGAATTATATATAAATAAAATATATACTTTACTATATTATGAAAATTTTATAATTCGTATCAAAAAAATAAAACTTTTCTAATTCGTGATAGTAAGAATGAATCTAGAAATAAATAAAAAATATTTGTTTTCCACCCGCAAAAAAAAAGGCGATTATATAATTTATGAATTATGAGCTAATTACAATTCAAGAAGAAAAATCTCTTTCTTCCTTTTTCTTAGTCTAAATATTTAGATGTTGAGCTCAAAATAATTAACCCTAAACTGCACACAATGACAACAATGGGGCCCATAGTATGTTAGTAGATTGGTGGGTCCACGTGATCCAGCAGAGAAGTTCGTCTCATACAGGTTTATGTACACATAACTCAAAGGTATGCTCACTTTGACTGTTTCTTTTATGACCAAATTTTGCATGTCTAATAATAATAATTCCAAACATCAAACCATAATATAAAACTGTTAAGGCTTTTTTTTCAGTTTGCCTTTTTAAATCTGATTTTGGTACCTGTTGTTTTTTAAAATTTAATTTTTGTGAATTTTTAAGAAAATATTAATTTATTCTTCATACCGACTCGACAACCGAAATATAATTTTATGTTTTTAACATGATTCATGCAAGTATGAAGGCAAATTATTATATTTTTAAAATTTTTTAAAGAATAAATTGGATTAAAAATAGATTTCAAAAGACAACTAGTACCAAAAATCGATCTAAAGATAAATCGGAAAAAATTGAAAAATCAAGGAGCCAAGAATGATGGGTTTAGCCAAATATTAATTAAAATGTATGATAGATATTAAAAAAATTTTAAATTTCAATATTTTTATAGCTATATAATAATATTTAAGAGAGTTCAATATGTTTTTGATGAGTGTACAAGAAGACATTAGATGACTTACAAAAATTAAAGAGATTTCTAATTCGAATTTCTGGGTTACCCTTCCTTATCGCATAAATCACGTTCCACTGATCTCTTATGGGAAAAAAATTAAAACTGTAAGAAAATAAGAAGCCCACAGAAATAAATATTCTTCATAAGACCCCATGTAAATTTACCTTAAGTAGTTTTGGTAATTATATCCAAGATCCGACTTATAGCCAATCATGTGATGCCACATCATCAATTACTTGTTAATTGTACGTTAATTTTTTTTCTTTTATTTTAATCCATTGTATAGGAGTGTCGGAGTCGGATTTCGCTATCCTCATTTCCATCTCCGCTTATAAATTTATATTTTCGTCTCATACCCCTACTGGAAAATAATATTAATTCTCATCCCTACCCAAAAAGGATCGATATCCCTGATATATATATTTTTAACTTAATTATATTTTATATATTCATTTAAATTATTAATTTCATTCACATCAAAATAAGAGCACAAAATTATAATAAATTCAATATTTTAATTTTTTAATATTCCATAATTTATACTTAACTAATAAAAATTAAAATATTAATCAATATATAAATAACTAGCAAAGTGAATATTTATTATAAAAAAAAATAAAAGTATTATAACCATTATATCTAAAAATTTAAACTATTTGTATATGTTATTTTTAAAGTTAAAATAATTTAAAAAGATCAAAAGTAGTAGTAGTATTTTCATACGGTTTCAATCATATATACTATTGAAAATTATAGTTATCAAGGCATTCACTGTTAGTTTAAGATGATTTCTGCAATCATTATATGCACTAATTTAATAATTTTTGTAAGGTATCTCAAACATATAACTTAATCAACAAAATATAAACAACTTTTTGTAATATTTAACAACAATTTGTATATTATATATAAATAATAATTTATACATACTTATTTATTAATATATATATATATATAATTTACATATATAAATATATATCGAAGTGATTCACATAAATATCATTCATATTCCATCTCCATTAAATATAATCTCAAATTTTTCCCTAATCCACTCTAACTTCGGTCAAGTAAAAAAAAAATCCTCACCATTTGGATCGGTGCAGGATGATAATCTACTGTCCTCATTGAATTGCCATCCCTACATTGTATTTGTCTTGGCCTGTTTTGTTCTTTTGTTTTATTTTAACAAGAGCTACAAGGAAAAGAAATACCCATTCACGTGAAGGACCAAACAGACGTTAGTCATAAAAATTATGTAGATAACTTTTTGGGAAAATTTTTTTTTTAAAAAAAATTATGTATATATTTTTATCTCATTTTTATTACTTTTTTTTAAATTTAATTTTCAATTCAAGATCTGCTAACATTTAATTTTATTTTTATCCATTAATCCATACTATTTTTTTTATTGTGAATGAATTTCATGCTATTATTTAAAAAAAAAAAGAATTTGATGCATAAATGATAGTTATTTAAGAGTTCAATGCGATAAAATTAAAGTTGAAAAACTTCGTAGCCAAAAAAAAAAAAATCAAGATCAGAATATGATTTGTATAAATTTTTTAACAAAATTTTGATTGTGTAACATCTCAATTTAGTCAAGTTTATAAAATTTTATAAATAAAATAGTAAAAGCAAATATAAAGAAGTATAATTTCGGGATATAGTTTTGGAAGATATAATGAGAAGGGTATAATTGAAATTTCATGAAATGACAGCTACGCGCAATTGTGGCTGATTATTGTCCGAGACAAACGGCCTATCTGGCTTGCCAGTTCTTCGGACTGCACGACGCGTACGTTAAAAACGTACGGCCGTTATCCGTCCCTTCCTTTTCTTTTTCCGGCGTGTGTTGCCACGCGCTTTTTTTCTCCAACACTTCTCGTGCCTTTTCCGTTAATGATAAAAAAAAATTTCCTTTAAATATATTTTTACTTATTATTATATTATAAAAAATTTATTATTTATTTTAAACTATTCTAAAAATTATATACATTCACTTTTTATTTTAATTTTTTATTAATAAAATTATCTAAAAAATAAAAAGAGATAGTAAGAGACAAGAAAAAAAAAAAAAATAGATAAAAAAATAAAAAAGAGGAAAAAATAAATAATAAAATATTGCTAAGAGTTCCTTATTGCTCTTAATTTTGAAAAGAAAAAATATAAATTATAAAAAGAGATAAATAATGAAAAAGATAAAAAAGATTTTAAATGTTATAAAACTCCTAAATAAATATAAGCAAAGAGAGATGCTCTTACATTACTAGTCTAACATGGCTTGATTTATATATCACTTGTAAGAATTATTAGAGTTCTCAAATTTTATAGTCACTATTCACCAATTTTAACAAGCATTTATCATCTTATAGTAAGCAAAAAAGAAAAACTATCTCCTATTATATATGAGTCCACGCAACACTAATAAAAAAAAATTATTTCATCCATTTCATTTTATATATTGTTTAAGGTTTTTTTATAAATATTAAGAATGTCATTTAATATGCATAACTATATGTATAAATTACTTTATTACTCTTTTTTTTTGAAAGACTAGAAAATAATTTTATTAATAGAGAAGATTTACCCAAAACTAAGACAGATAAAAATAGTTACAAAAAAAATTTATTTTTTATTAGTAATCTAAAATATTAATTTGAGTGAAATAAAATTTATTTTATTATATGACAGATAAAAAGCAACGAAAGAAATACTGCTTTTTTGTAGTTTTTATTGAGTCTCGATCATAAAACTTTTGAAGAAAGAGTATTCTGCTTCATGTCATAGTTAGTTATAATGAACACCAGTTGCTTTTAATGGTGAGAAGAGCAAGAGGAAAAACAGCATTCATTTTTCCTTAAATGAAAAAAATAAAATAAAATTCTCATGGAAGTATTTATTCTACTTCAAAAAAAAAAAAAACAGAAGAGTTCGTATAATATATTTTCTTTGAGTTTATTCACACAAGAACAAATTGAATTGTGCATTAAATAGTTAAAAAAAAGTGAAGGAATTTTGAAGTGAGTATCAATTGTGAATTAACCTTTTTTATTTTATGAAAAAATTCTTCATTTATTAATGCTTTTACCCAAAAAAAAAAAAAGAAGAAAACTTATGAAAATTCCCAACAGTTGAGTTTTTTTCTATTAACTTAAATCATATAATTATTGCCTTTAATTTTTAATTTTAATCGTTTTTATGTATATTTAAATAATATATTACTAAATAGTAAATATATGTTATATTTGAATAATATAATTAAATGGTGTCGTGTAATATCTATCTCACTCATTTTTTTCTTTTAAAAATAACTTTACTAATTTTTTTATTTTTATTTCTTTCAAATTATAGTTTATTTGTTAAGCTATTATTATAATCTCTTTAACATATTTTGTTTCTAATAAATATAAATTTTTAGAAAAATGTTATAGGAATATATTAGAAAAAAAAAAGTATAGTTTTAACTATATTGACAAGTTATTTAATTGGTGTAAAAAACGATAAGTAATTTATATATATGAAATTCAATTTCGTTAAAGCAATCTAATAAGAATTAATTTGATACGAAAAAATAAATTTTCTAAAATTTTAATATGACAAAGTTAAAATTAAAGGGTTCCATCAATAGTATTTGAATATTTGATATATTATATTAGTACTCTTTTAAGGTTTAAAAATTTTATGATTTGCTCTATCTGTTTTATTTTTGTTAAATTATATAGTCATTCTACTAAATTTTAAAATATTTACCATTAATTAAAAATTATATTCTATTTTATTTAATGATATTAGTATAATATGTCAAGTATCAATATAATATATCAAATTTGTATGAATATTAGTATAATAAATTAAACTTTAAAAATATATCTAATATATTTATAATAAAAAATTTAACTAAATAATATATTAATATAATTAATATGCATTAGTAAAATATATTAAACTCTGGGGCTAAATAGTAACTTTTTATATATTATTTGTTATTTTAAAAAACAAAAATGAAAAATTAAACCGTGGGCGTTATGGACTTTTCATGAGCAGATTTAAATATCTGACACGCAGAACGAACCGCGTGCAATAAATTCTCCGGTGAGGATCAGTAACAGAGTTAGAGGCGCGTAAGGGTAACGCAGTAAGGGGAGAAGGTAAAAATAGTTGAAAGAAATTCTTAATACAGGAGCAGTGCCAAGTGGTGTTTATATAAATCAAAAGAGTGTGTGTGACCACGTTAGTTGAAAGCCTCAGCAATGTCTTGTCTTTCCTCTCTGTCTCTCTGTTTTCTCCCAAATAATTATTAATAATTAATAATTTTATTCCCTAATTTCTTCTCCTTATATCAATCCTCCATCTTCGTTATCTTCTTCTTCTTCTTCACTTAGCATTTGCTTCGGAGAGATTAAGGATTAGCTGAGGATTTTAAGAAAAAATCATGACGATGAGCAATAATGTGGGGCAGTTCGGGGATACGACACTGACCAAAGTGTTCGTCGGAGGATTAGCATGGGAGACTCCGAAGGAAGCCATGAGAGAACATTTTGACAAGTATGGTGAGATCTTGGAAGCTGTGATTATCTCTGATAAGGTCACCGGCAGATCCAAGGGCTATGGATTTGTAAGTTATTATTATTTTTTTCTCTCTCACAGAAACAAAACCACAATATGTTTTTGTGTTCCGATTTCTGGTTATTAATGTTGTCGTTTTTGTTTGTTGTTTTAGGTGACTTTTAAGGAAGCTGAAGCAGCGAAAAAGGCTTGTGAGGATCCCACTCCCATCATCAACGGCCGCCGTGCTAACTGTAATCTGGCTTCGCTTGGTGCTCGCCGCCCCAGGTCCGCCACACCGGTTCCTCATCAGAATCCTCAACAAGGTACGCCAACTAACTGTATATGGTGAAATAATTTTTCTTTTTCATTTTTGTTTTATTTAATTTCTCTTTTTGGTAAGAATGAGTTGTGAAGATGTACGTTCCCTTGTTTTCTTAATTTAAAAGACACAACTTTTTCCTTTTTAATGAAAATTCAACTAATTGCTGGGTGATGGGCCCTTTCTATATTTAGCTCATTACAAACTTTTTTCTTTTTTTTTTTCTATTTAATTCCTTGTCATATATATATATATATATATAATTTTTTCGTTAGAGATCCACGGGATTGTGAGCTACATAGGTAGTTATTTCTTGTATTCACCCTAAATACAGGCAAATTCAAAATTAACATGGCAAATTTTTATTTATGCAATAATTTTTAATAATATATATTTCTAAAAAAGTCAAAAAAAAAATTATGTTGTGTAAAGATAAATTGTAATTAATATGGGGCAAAATATATATATATATATATATATATATATATATATATATATATATATATATATATATATATATATATGTAGTGCTTCTGTTGTCCCCATATAAATTTGCATCTAACCATAAAAGTATTAAACTTTCGTAAGTGTTGATGAATGATGGTGAAAAATTCAAATTTAAAATCTCTCCTCATCAAGTCACCCCTTAGTATAGCATCGCACAAAAAATCTTCATTTTTTGCTAGACAAAACATTAAATCTTAATTCCATAATTACTATATATTATAGTGCAATCACGATAAATAAAACTACCCAATATATATATATATTGTAAATAAATTTGTCATATTTTGTACATGATGGTTCAAATAAATAATAGTGTGCATGGATAATTGGATTACTACCTCCTAATGATCCATTTCCTAGTATTCCTTAGTTCACTTGGTCATATTCCAAAAATAATGATAACAATTTATCTTCAAATTATATGTTAGTTAGTAGATAAATTCTTAATCATTATATTAAAATCTTGTGATTTTTAATCATGAAGGAGCAAATGTTGGCCCAAGATCCACATCATCAGCACCAACAAATCATGTGCAATGGTACTATCCACCAAGCTCACCTGCATACCATCATCATCATCACCATCATCAGGCCGTTCCTTTTTATGGGTTAGCCATGCTTTAATTAATTGATTAATTAGGTTTAATTAACTACAATTAGACTTTTTTATCTTATGTTTATTATGATACATTTCCCTTTTGCAGATACCACCCTCCAACTTATGTTGCAACTGATATCAGTTACAATCATGTAAGTAATTAATTTCTCAAATATTTAATTAATTATCTACCATAATATGTTTTTTAATTAAGAGTTAAAATTTATATTATTTGTGGGTCCCAAATAGAAGCTGAGCTACACAGGAGGGTCCTACATGAACGGACATTTCTCTCAGGTGTACCCAGGGCAAGCTATTATGGGTGCGAACACATTGATGCCAATGTACCCTATGTATCACTTCCATCAATCACAGACAATGGGATTACCTGCCCATATCCTTCCATCAGCAACAGCGGGCCCCATCACTACTGTCCCTACCATAATGTCCAAACCTCCATCAATAGCTCCAAGCCCAGGTAAATACATACGTACGTATGATATTATAATACATGCTACATACAGTATAAACATACTTTCTTCACATGGTATGGTAACATGTCTAAACAATTGACCAACCTGGCCAAGGTGAACAAGAATCACTGTGTCACGTGCTGGGTCCCCACTGCCAACTGGCAAATCTTTGGAAATGCACGTGCCTTAAAATAACTAAGATGCCCCTTAGTCAGATTCATAATTCATTAACACAATTTGTTCCATTCTTTGTCACTACTCACTGCTACCGCCATGGCCACCTTGTTTTTGTGTTTGTGGGTTTTGGATTTTAATCACTTGCCAGCTTGAATATTTCCATAGAGAAGAAACAACTTGTTTTTTTATTACTAAGTGTTCATTAACCAAGTTATTAACAATGTCCACAATTCAGCTTATAATCCTATAATAATTAGGTTCAATAGTAATTATCATTTGATAAGGCGGCCACGGCCGGGTTGGTCCGTTAATCAGCCCAGCCAAGGGCGGTTCCGGGGTCTGAACCGGCCTGAGCTCAAAAGGAGTGTTTTAATATCGGTTCTACCTAACTATTATGAACTGACGGTTTCAAACTGAAACCGGTCAGTTTACCGAACTGTGGCCATCCCTAGATACTTATATTATCGACATTTAAGTATTGGATAATCACTCACTAGTTTTGATATGGATTTTAGAGAAATTCTAAGTTAGACTATCATTTATAGACTAATCTAATAAGTTATTGATATGCATATATATGCTGTATTTTTATCGATGAATAAGAATAAACCAATTAAATATATATTAATAAATTATTAAATTAATTTATAAATGAGAAGTGTAATTAATATGGAATAGTACAATGGTAATGATGGTACTTGTTGGAGTGATTATGGGCAGAGTAGTATTATTGAAGAGACTAGAAATGAATTAAGCAGAAATAATGTAACAGTAATAAATAAATATGAACTGATAATACAGAAACAGTTTGCTTGGCTGTGGAATAGGTACAGTTGGCAAAGGGGAAAGCCTTAAAAGGGTTGGCTAAGAGCAAGAGGAGGGGGAAGGCAGCACTTAGTTGGCAAATGGCAATAACAAAAAAGGGAGGGGGAGGGTGGCAGCTGCTGCACAACAGCATTATTTTCATCTGTTGTGGCTCTTCTTTCCAATGTTATTATTATTTTTATTATTTAATTAATATTTATTATTATTCTTAGGTGTTTGATATGATTCTTTCATTTTCTCTCTCTACCTACCTCTAATATCTCAGCTTTAGCTTTGAACTATTAGAAAAAAAAAAAAGAAGAATTAATGTAACAGAGAAGCCCGTACTCATATTTGTTTGCCCATGTCCTCTAATGGGTTTCATTTTATAGCTTTAATATATATATATTATACTATTTTATTCCACCTGCATTAAATAATATTCTTTAATACAGATTGAACAACAAAATTAGGTATTATTAAAGTGCAAAATACTTTAATATAAGTTGGGTTCAAAATGATAAAAAATAAATATGTATATATATAGTGGAATGATTTGTTTGCCATGGAAAAAGAGGTTGGAATCAATTTTAGCAATGGCTGAAAATGGAAATCTTAATTATATATACCAACCCAAGTAAAGAATTAATTTAAGTAATTAGTTGATATGTCATAATCTCTCTAAAATGGAATAAACAATATTGGTATAAATGCGTGGTATCTAGACCCTAATAATTAATGTAGCAATAAAGGCAACCAAAAATTAAAAAAAAAAAGTGATTAGTAAGTTTTTGTATAATGGTATTAATCTGATCCAATTTAAATCTCTGATTGAATTTTTTGTAAAAAATTTTAAAAAAAGGTGAAAAATACAGTCAGTCTCATGCTCTAATTTGATTTGGTTGGTCACATTTTTTTGATAAAACAACTTGGATTATTCCAAACTTACCGTCTTCTTTTGAGCCCAATTTTCAAACTCTAAATCTTAACGGTGACTACCGTTATGGACTAAAGTCCACCACATGCGTAAGAGATAATGACAATTTTATAAATAAATTAAATTTATATAATTATTGAAAATATTGCGATATTTTTATAAATATTTATCATCTGTCATTAAATAAAAATTCATTAATTTATTTCATTACGAATAAAATAAATATCATTTAGTTTATTGAGAAAGTTCATTACGAATAAACTGAAAAATGTTATTTACAAATAAACTAAAATTTTATTAAAAAATATTCATTATATTATTAAAAAATGTTCATTACGAATAAAGTAAATGTTTATTAGTTTATTGAGAAAGTTCATTGCGAATAAATTGAAAAAGTTCATTATGAATGAACTAAAAATTTATTAGTTTATTGAAAAATATTTATTAGTTCATTACGAATAAAGTAAAAGTTCATTAGTTTAATGAGTAGGTTCCTTACAAATGAATAGAAAATGTTCATTAGTAATGAACTAAAAGTTCATTAGTTTATTAAAAAATATTTATTAGTTATAAAACTAAAGATTCATTACGAAGTAGAATTCATTAATTTATTGAGAAATATTAATTACAAATAAAGTAAATGTCCATTAGTTTATTAATAAAAGTTCATTTATTATATTAATACAAATTCATTTTATTTCTTTGTAATTAATTTAATGAATATTTTTTTGTGTTTTGATTTGTAGGTATGAATTCATTGAATTATTTTCAAATAAACTTAAAATGTAACAAAAAAATTGAGATAAAATACACTAAAAAAATAATAAATCAAGACAAATAGCATATAAAAACGGAAAAAAATACAAAATAACTGTTGATTTTGTTTTAAAATAAAATGAACATTTATCAATAAACTAATAAACTTTTTACTAATAAACTAATGACCCTATATCAATAAATAAATATGTGTAAGTTTATTTTATTTACAAAATTATCACTATATATATATATATATATGATTATTACTCTCATGTGTTGGGTTTATATTATAATATAAATTGTGGTTGATAGTATAATTTGCGGACCACCCAACCATGCAAGAAACCAACCCTCTCATTGCCACCAACTCAAACAATTGTTGGCCTGACCAATTGAACCAATCAATATATCAATAGAATTTTATACCATCTATTAACTTATTTTTAAAAAAATATCTAAACTTTTTTCTATTATGATTGATATTGATAGGTTTTGAATTAATTTTTCTAAGAATGGTAATTATCCTGACACTTTATGTTCGGATAAAAACCAACAAGTACTTCGAAATGCTTTTACTAAGGGTGGAATAGCCATCTTTTCTACAAAAAAAACAAACTTCTTTATTTTCCAATTTAGCCAATTTGTCCTCTTCTTTCAATTCGTGCTTTTTTCTATCTGCTCTAGATGGTTGATAACCTAATCCAATTCTATTTTTATTGATGAGAGATTCAATGAATTGATTTATCCGTTGATTATTTCTTCTAAGTCCCATGCTTAGATAAAAGAATTTCTCTTGCCACTATGTTAGATGTAGCAGATGGCTTAGGCAACAAAACCTTTGAACTTTCATCCGTAAAAGAAATGTTCACGACCTCAAAAGATTGAAATGAACTTTCTAAAGCTTTATCTGCAGCTTCAATATAAAGGTTGTCACAAGCTTAGTAATAAAAAAATTCTTTTCTTCTAAAACTTCAATCAATTGTCCATCGATAATAAAATCCATCAACAATGAAATTGAGTTTTTAAGTAAAGTCCAACTTTCTAAAAAATGTATATTTTTTTACTGTATCCATGTATTGGATATAATCTTTTAAAAAAATAATATTAATTTATTTTAGGTATGTTCAGGAATTGGATATATATAATTTAATAAATAATTTTATATAAAAAATAATAATCAAACTAATTCCACTAAAATGATAAAAACAATTAATATATATATATATATGTGTGTGTGTCATAAAATTTTTTTAATTTACTTATTTTATCTAGGAATTAGATAATATATCACTAAAATAAGTGTACAAGTAATAACAGGAATAAAAATAATAAATCTGAACAAAATTAGATGAATTAAGGTGATAATACATATAAAGCTCATCAACTTCGAATTTTAGATTCAAAGTAATTGTTATCTTTTCCTTCCACTCTATTCAATATCCAAAAAAGAATGAAAAATGAGCATCTATTTTCAATAGTTTTATAAATTTTAATAATTTAATAAATATATTTCTTTTCACGTTGATATTTCCATTTACTTCTACTTGCCAATCAATAAAAAGCACAACAGAAAGGTGAAGTACAACTATAATAATCACAGTGTGGTAAAAAAAACCCCAAATTATTCATGAAAAATTTGAAATAAAAACTTTAAATTCTATAAAAATGAACGATCAAACAGGGATTTTCGCTGTTATCGAATAGAATACAAAGAAACTCAAAAACCCACGAAGAATAATAGATCAGAAAAGCAAAAGGAATTCACAAAAGTTGTACGTGTTGGTGAGGAACAACAGCTTTAGAAGCCATTTTAGATTCTTGTTCGTCTATTTCTTCGTTTCTTCTTCAGTTTTACCAAAGATTCTTGTGAATAGTGACGACAATAACTCTTGGAGAAGACTGCTGCGTGTCTCTCCTTCTGCATTTACAGTCGCCACCCTCTATATCAACAAAAAAAACCTTCTTACTGTTATACCTCCCAAATGATTAAAAAATATATAGATTTTCTTTATGTAATTTGACATAATATAATATATTAGTATCTTTTAAAGTTTGAAAAAAAATATAATATACTAGTAAAAAAAATATTCTCTTTTGTTCGGAGTATTAGTCTAATAAATCAAATTTACAAGGATTACTAGTGCAATATATCAAAATTTCAAGAGATAAATAGTATAATTTTCAAATTTTAGGAAGGTACTTGTCTATTATATCAAAATATATGAGACAAATTATATATTTTTTAAATATCATGGGGTACTAGTGTATTATGTCAAATTATATGGATGAAATATTTATTTTTCTAAATTTCTATCTATTAAGTAGTGGGTATGAATTTTGCCGGTATCCGCATATATCTGAATTTGTTTAAATCGTAATGAATAATTCTATTAAGGTTTGGGACAGATATTGGTAGAAGCTCTCTGGTACCCGCTATTCAATAAATCCGATTATATGTACATAAGATTTATTTTATTATAATTTATTGAATGTAATAATATAATTAATTATTTTTTGTGTAATGTTGAATTAAAAATGTAATAGGATTTGAAAATTTGAAATATAATTTTTCTATCATAGTGTAGAATATTCAAATTTTATTGTTTTAATGTTTTTTTTATACAATTTGATGAATTATTTTAATTTAAATGTGTTAAATTTTTATTTTGTTTGTTTTATTTGATTTTACAGTAATTTATGATATATTATTTGTATATTTTTAATTATTTATTTAGTTTGAATTTTATTTTATTTTAAATTTTTTAATGATAAACAGATAATTAAATAAATTTAGATATTAATTGAATAATACTAATCGGATTTGAAACAGTACAAATACATATATGTATAATTGGATTTGGATTTGAAAAGGACATTTTTAGCGCTACCTAACCGTTGCCATCCCAAGTATCTATCTTGCTCTCTACTTCTTGTCTCGGTCTCTCGATTGGGAAACGAAAAATGAAATAAATAGAGAGAAAAATCAACTTTTTTCACCTTGTTTGGAAACTTTTCATAGGGGTGGGAAAATGATTTCATTCTTTATTTTTCTTTCTCATATTTGGATCAAACTAAAATAAAAAAAAAGGAAAAAAAATAATATTATATATTTACTTTTTTACCCGTCAATATATATATAGAATAATAAATATATATCTTCTATAATAAAATGATCAATAAAAAATATTATTTATTATAAAAAGAAAAGACAAACAATATCAGTATTCGAAATATAAAACTTAAATACACATTACCCACTAAGTAAAATATATAAAATTAATTAACTTTTACGCAAAACATAGAAGTGTATTAACTTAATCAGTTCCTGAAAATCATTAATTGTATTAGTAATAACATAATATTAGTGTCACTTGAAAAAAATACTTCAACTTTGACCATCTTCCTATTGATTGGAATGAAGATTGAAAACTAAAAAAATAATAATAATTTTCCAAATTTTCTATTATTATAAATTATTATAATATTAAGCATTGGATAATTACTCTCTAAATAACTATGCTCAGTATTGCCCTTAGCGGAAATCACTTGTAACCTATTTAGTTGAAAATTTAAAGAATTTCTCGAGCAATCCATATTTGAATCCTATTGCCCCCTCTCTCAACTTGTAATTAATAAAAAAAATATTACTCTTAGCGATATATAATTATCATGTATATCAGAGCTTTAAATAATACAATTGTATCATATTTTGAAATCTAAAAGGGAAAAAAAAAAAAAAGTCAATTAATTGTTTCGCATCTAAATTATACAAGACAATTCCAATCAAAATTGAATTAATTTGTCTTAAACTCTCATTGTTGGAATATATAACTATATATAATCAATGTAATAACTAAGCCAGGAATTGAGGTAAAATAATAATCCAATCAACATTTCTTTCTGGGAAAAAAAAAGTGCATATTTTCTTTAATCCTACATAAGAGGGGATATATTTCACATATTACCTATGACCTTCATTAACCACTAGACTATAACTCTTGTGTTAAAATATGTGAACTTTTGCCATAATAGATTAAAATTAATAATATAATTATTAGAATTATTTTGTATAATAGAGACAGTAGTACACAATGTTAGTAAAAAGTTATGCATATTATGTAAATATTAATAAAATGTTTGATGGAAGTAAAGAAACAAAAGGAGCTTTGAATAAAGATTTGTTAGCAATTATCAACAATCTTCAAACATTATAATTAAATGATTAGTTACGCTATTAAAATTATTCACAAAACGGTAAAAAATGTGAAATTCATTTCATAAACCTGAAAATAAAAATATATTTGCTTTTATTTTTATCATCGGAATGGCTAATTAATATATAGTTAAAATTATAAATTTTAATTGAATTTTTGAAATTTCTCTACCTTACTCAAAAGCCTATGAAAAAAATTGAAACAAAATCGAAATTAAATGAAAAATATAATAAAATATATTTTTATTTTTTGAAAAAGTAAAATAAATTATAATTTGAAATAGATAAAAATAACTAAATTTTTTTTTACGAGATAAAAAACAATCCTATCAATCTTTTTACGAAATCTATTTATTTCTTGAAGTAAAGTAATATTTATGGATGGTGGGGTAAGCTGGCATGCATATTCTCATAGTATGAACTAATGGAGCAGTGTAATATGTTGGTTAATATGATAAAAAAAAAAAAAAAAAAAAAGAACAGACACTTGAATCATGGCAAAAAGAATATAATTTTTTATATTCTCTCTCATGCCACATAATATCTTATTTTTTACTAATTTCTTCATAAGAATAATTAATTAATATATAAAATTATAAATTATAATTGTATTTTAAGAATTTTTCTACATTACTCAGAATGGATCCACAATTACAAAAAATTATCAAATTATTATTTATAATTATAATATACATCGGTCTAAGTATCTGTTTATTTTCTAATTTTTTTCATCAACAATTTATTTCACAATTAATCTCTGAATCTAATTAATATGAAATCTAACTTTTTTGTAAAATCAATTGCTTTATCGCATATTACTATCTTACTTTTTATTTTTTAAAATTATTATTATAAATTTTATGTGATATGTAGCCACAATTAATCTGATTTAACTTTGATCTATTATATTAATATATATCCAAAGTCTATTTTCATATAAAAATAACACATAGTTTAATAATAATAATATATAGATTAGTTTCTATTAAAATAGTCTTAAATTCGACATATTATATTCAGTTGGATTGACCCATGAAGTATTAATATGCCCCCACCATTTTATATATGTTCAATTTTTTTTTAAATAATTTTTAAATTTGATTAACATGAAATTTAACTCTTAAAAATCATCTTCATCGTCTCTTCTATATATAATAAATTGTTAAATTACAATATAAATTGTTGATATGAAAAAATATAAAATCAGAAAAGTGTTTCTAATAAAAAATACAGTAAATAAGATTTTATGTGAAAATTTCTTAACAAATAAGGGCAAAAACTACAGGAAAAAATAGAAAAAATTCTACTAAAAACGAACTAGGAAATTACAATTTAATTCTAAATTTAAAGAAATAATAATTTTACTTTTTTTAAAATTTTTTTTGGAGAATATTAATATTTTTTTCTCTCTATTTTTTTTAGCACAATCTATCTCTCTATTATTTTTCCCTCATAGAAACCCCTTTTGCTGCTCCTCACTTGTGCCATTAGATAATTGAATGTGGAGCCTACTTATAGAAATTAATCACGTTGTTTAGTCCTGAGCTGGAGAAAAGGAAACGATACTGTTTTGCCCGAATTATATTTTGGTCACTTTTTCACAGGCTAGTTGAAGAAAAAAGTTAGATTTTTGGAAGTTTATGGTGAATAAAGCAAATGAATTGTCAAAAAGAAAAAAAAAAAAAAAAAAAGAGTGGAACTTTGTAAAAATAAAAGAAAAAGAAATAGGAGTTTTGTGAAAAGAAATTGAAGGAAAAGTTAGATTTTTTGGAAGTAAAGGGTGAAAAAAGCGAAGAAATTGTGAAAAGAAAAAAAAAAAGAGCGGAACTCTGTAAAAAGAAAAATAAAGAGGAGTTCTGTAAAAAGAAGTTGAAGGAAAAGGTTAGATTTTTGGTAAGACGTGTAATGCCGGCTTATTAGGATTTAGTTAGAATAAATATGTGACATATATAAAAACTATATTACATACATTAAGAATAAAATTGAATAAATAATTAAATTAGATATTAAAATAAATTAAATAAATGACTAAATTAGAATTAAAATAAATTAAATTAATTAACATAGTTAATTTGATTAAAATAGACCATATGACTAAATTATATTTCAATAAAGACTAGTGCAACTAGATATTGATAAAAATGTAAAAATAATAAATTAATTAATTAATTAAAAAGAAAAAAAGAATTAAAAAAAAAACTGAAGTTGGATGGGAGAATGGGTTAAGTCGGTGGAATAAATTAATTTGGATTGAATTTAATACAAAATTTTTGGTGGAAAAATGGAGGAAAAGATTTTTAAAGAATTGCGTAGAAGTTTAACGGTATTTATCGGTGAAATTAAGAAGTTCCACCGACTTAACCCATTCTCCCGTCCAATTTTAGTTTTTTTTTTTTCAATTTTTATTCTTTTTCTTTTTAACTCATTTATTATTATTATCATCTAGTTTTACTAGTCTTTATTATCTATTTTAATCAAATTAACTATATTAATTAATAAATTTAATTTATTTTAATCTTTAATTTAATTATTTATTTAATTTTATTTATAATATTTATTATGTGGTTTTTATACATATCACAAATTTATTCTAATCGGATCTTAATTAGCAGACATTAGTGGATGTTCTTTTTGGGGCAAAATTGGATGAATACTGTTAAAAGAACAATAAAAATTTTGACGCGTTATATATATATAGATAAATTTCAAACGCCTACTTTGTGGCAGACTAAAGAAATATCTTGTTGTAGATGGATTATTGGAGAGATAACAATAAGCGTCCATAACACAGCTAGGGTATGCTGCTTTTCTTTTTTCTTTGTTTTTTCCCAATTTTGCATGTCTCCTCCTTGTAATAGCCAGAGCGACCACTTTCAATAATTTTAAGAGACTTTGTAGTCATCACATTTAATTCTTATATTTCTTGCCCTTGATTTTTCCTATCCATCTGTGCATATGAAATTGTATCAAATATTCATGAATTATAATGTCCAAAAAAATTAAGTAAACATTTATTTTCTATCACGTCAACATATTATAATTAAACATTAAACTAAAAAATTAAGGGGCAAATCATTAAAAAGAAAGAAGAAAAATGGCTAATGAAAATGAAAACAAAATCCAAACCATCCCTGTTCATAATATAACATTTCAGAATAGTGCCATTAACATTTCAAATTACTACCGGGCATATTCTGATTATATTAAATTATTAAAATATAATCATAACAAAACTCACAAGCACATGTTTTATTTTTTTCTCTTCGTCTCTGTCGTTTTTGAGACTGACCCATTAATGCCGACATTCTCTTTATTTGAGCAAAACCCATAAATACAAAAAAACTGCTAAGCTAAACAAGTCAACAGACATGGCTATGGTTCGGAACCGCAGGTTCCATGGTTCCAATTTATTGGAATTTGCCGATTTCTGTTCGGCCGGTTTAGAAGGTTCCAACTAATTTTTAAAATTTTTTAATTATAAATTATATTAAAATTCAATAATTTAAATTAATTTAGAAGTTAAATAAATACACTTAAAATTAAAATATTGTACTTACAATTTTTATTCATATAAATTGGAGTTAATTTTGAAATAAAATATTATTATTAGTAATTTGTGTCTAAATTGAAAAAAAAATTAAATTAGAAATAAAATGAGAAGTAATAAATTTTTAAGTTAGAAAATTTTTTTTTTGGCATCCTCATCATTGAGTGTAGATTACGCACCTTAACCGACATAATCTAGTATTTGTTTATCAAGAATCTTGAGTCATGATAACAAATTGAATACTAAAGTGAATAAGAGAAAAAAATTGAGTGTAATTAGAGAGAAATTAAGAAGAAAAAAAATTGAATGTAATTAATGAATAGTTAAATAAGTATATAGAGAGAGTTGAGAGAACTTAATATTGAATAGTTGTGAGAAAATTTAATGTAATGAAATTGAAATGGATTAAGATATTTATAGAAAACATTTTAACAAATTGAAAAGACAATTATTCTCAAATGTAGTTGCTATTTTCTAGTCGAAGGAATATTTTGATCTTTTTATTTATTTTAAGAATTTATTATATATCATAAATAAAATTAATTATATATTTTACAAATAATTTAAAATAATTTTTTAAAGAAAGAATAGTAACTGTCAAAAGAAAGAAGAGAGAGAAGGGTAGAGGTTGAGGGGGAGAGGTGTAGGGTGGCGCATGGTATGAGGTGGGGGATAGGGGGTGTTAGTAGATCAGAGTGGTGTGGATTGGATATAACATTCAATCAAATCCATAATTTGTAGATTAAAAATTTTTCCATCCAATCCAAACAACAAATATATAAAAACCAATTAAATCCAATCACAATTGTTGGTTAGACTGGATTGGTTTGCAGTTGGATTCTATTTACTTTTTATATTTTATAATAATAATATTAATGGTTCATAGATAAATATTCATAATGTCATACAAACTTTTATTTCACCATATAAAGTATTTAATATCAAGTCAAACTATAAAAATTACAATATAAATTTTCTAAAATAAATACACCAAAAAATTATAATCAAATTACTTCATTGAAATTCAATAGTACAAAAAATTCAACATAAATAAGACTGCAACAGTAGAATTTATAATAAAAATAAATACAGAAAATTCAAATTTTCTAAAGTTGAATTAAATATAAAAATAATGTAAAAATGTCGTTTAGTGTAATTGTAGCAAGAATATAAAAGGGAAGTGTAGGTGTGGGCGATTGTCAAAGAGAAATAGAGCTGCAATTGGACATTAGAGTTTATACGAAGGAATGTTAATCTTATATATTTAGTGATTTCTAATAATATTAAATATATTATAATTTTAATATAAAAAACTATAAACATTTACTATTTATAAATTTCAAAATAATAATCTATATTTAACAATTTTTTAAATTGTTGTAGTGATTATATTATAAATTTAAAATATTATTTTAATTATATTAATTACTTTTTTAAAATGATTATATTTATAAAATATAAGCATAATGCATCTATAAATAATTTATTAATTTTTTAATTATACAATATAATTTATTAATTTTTTTCTAACCTGATAAGTTTAGAATTGTGAACCGTCAGTTCACGGTTCAAGATTTGGCTGAATCGGACTAGAACCATCTCCTCTACAGGTTTGTCCGATTTAGAAATAGAGTCGGCAGTCAATGGTCCTGTTTGAGTTTGACCGGTTCGGTTTGGTCGATTCTTGTTCACTTTGGTCATGCCTAAGTCAACCAACAACAATTTTTTCACTTTCACAAAAAAATCAGAAAAAAACAAGAGATTGAAGGCCCTAAATAAAAGGGAAAAAAAAAAATGAAAATTACAATATAGAGGAAGAAACTTAAATGAAAATTACAATATAGAGGAAGAAACTTACTTTGAATGAAGAGATCTGATTTTGAAGGAAGTGGAAACAAAAATTTAATCTTGGAAGAGCAAAAATCAAGTGGAAAGAAAAACAGTGGGAGAAGAATGTTACTTTGATGTAGATCCAATCTTTGATTTCCTTTAACTTGTCAATCGTGTAAATAGGTTGAACTTTGGAATTTTTGGAGACAAAAGTGATTTTCGAAAATCCTCTATGATACACTTGATTTAATAGTTCATAATTTTTTGAGACAAAAGTAATTTCTAACTGATAATTTAGTAGTTCATAATTTAATTGATTTAATTAAAAGTGTTAGATGAAATTGGCTGAAAAATGTAAAATTACATAAATAATAATTTATATTGATAAAAAAAGTATGTAAAATATATTTAAGGCTCATTCTAGGATACATTTGGTGTGTTAGTATGCTATATGTAATAAATGACTCAAATCACAATATACTTATCCAATGATTAATATACGCTCGTAATGAACGATTTAGATCATATGTATATATTGATATGTGGACGTATCGGTTTCACCAGCATACCGTAAAAGAACCCTATATATAAATACATAATACAAATAAATTATATATATATATATATTATATTATGTTATATTATAAAAATTATATTAAATATCTCATTCTACGTTTATCATCTAACATATAATATAAATATATGCTAAATAATTTAATAATTATATTATATATAATTTAATAATTATATCATGACTCATTCTATGAAATGCCTATCGTATCGATAAGCCAAATATAATAAACTATTCAAATTACAAAATACTCGTTCAACGGTTGAGATTATAAATTAGTAAACGATTCAAATTAAGTGCATGCTCATCTAACGATTTATATGCTGACGTATTGATATACAGACATATCGTATAAGGATCCTTTAATTATTATTATATCATGTCATTTCCTAAAAAAATAAAAATATTAAAAAGAAGTTATAATTTATTATATTATTTTTGAATGCTAATTATATTAGTTTATAATTTAATTTTTTTAAAATAAATTACTTTACTAAACAGGTATTTCTAAAATAAACTATGAAGTTATATGATTAATTTCCGTGTTAATGCACACTAGTATACATACCACGAAGTTGATGTTTTCCCATCTCATTGGATATTAGAGATTGATAATTCTATTGTCAAAATCCGAGAAAAAGAAAAGAAAGAAAATGAAGAGGTGACAAAGGGCAGTTAGTGCTGACTCTTCATGGAAAAGCGAAAAAGGACACCAGAAGCCATTATATTCGGGCTTTTGCATATACTTATATCCAAACACCCTTTTTCCTTCTCTCTCTAAACCCCTCCAAGAAAAAAGAAAAAAAAAAAAAGGAAATTGGACACTGTATGCTGCAAGATCGATCGTGGTACATACGCTTTTCTTTATAATTTGAGGTTAAATTTTGGTTCTTTATTATCTTTTTTTGTACATCTATTTAATTGATTTATTGATCGCTTTTATACGGAATTTTTTTTTTCTCAATTCTTGTTGTTAGGGTTTATCACTCTCGCGTTTTCTTTTTTAATCTTTATTGGGTTGATTTTATTTCGAAGAAAACATCTTTTTAAAATCTGAATTTGACCCAGATACTTATTTGCATGGGCGAACACGAGGATACTGATGTTTCGGGTAGTGCTGTTCTGGAATCATCTAAACAAGCAGTGAGTGATCGTGTAGCTAGTGGAGATAGTGACAAAACCAAAGTCGTTGAGCCTGCTGCTAGTGACGTTCAGGTTCCAAGTCAGGATGTAACTAAGGGGTCATCAACTGAGGAGGTTGTGGTGGAGAAAGGTGGGTCTTGCAATGGAGCGGATTTAAATGTTGGAATTATGGCTTCTGATATACATGTTGATGGTGTTTGTGTACGCGATGCTGATGACGGTGGTGGGGTAAAGTTGAGTGAGGAAGGAACTAGCAGTCTGGCTAAATCTGGAGAGATGGGTTCGGAAAGCAACGCGAAAGATATGGTTGGTGGGGTTGACACGGCTGGTGATTCTGGTTCCAAGGCCGACATGAAATCAGGTGTTGAGGCATCAAATTTGGGAACTGAGAGTAAGGTTGGAAAGTCTTGTGGAGTTGCAGAATCTAAAGAAGAGAAGTTGGGGGATGGACATGCAACCATTACGAAGGTCATTGATGTCACTAGAGGTGATTTTAGTGCTGGGAATGGTCAAAACGTAGCTGTTGGTAGTGTTGTGGAAGTTTCCTCTGGTAAGGAAATCCAAGCTGCTGTAGTTGACAATGTGGCAGTAGCTATAGGGGAGAAAGGTTTTGGGATAAACGGGACTGCAGATGTGAATTCTCAGGACATTAGGGTATTGGAGAGTGGAACACAGGATGAAAGAGTTGAAAATGGTGTGGGGGGTTCTTCAGTCGTTGTAGGTTCTTTGGTGGGTGAAATCCAAGTTTTTACTTCAGAGAAATCTGAACCAGCTGAGTCTCCTATTGATAGGGGTAAGGAAACAAATGGCAGTGGAGAATATGCACTCCAGGACTCTGAAACAGTAAAGGTTGGTGCTTTGCATGATGAGGTGTGGAATCCTGGGATTCAAAATACAGTTGCACCTTCCTCATTTGTTGTGGAAGATTCAAATGTAGAGACCCAAGTTGCCGAGGCAAAAGCTATGGTGATGGGCAATAATGAAAATCTAAATTTGAAAAGTGAAGCTGCTTTGGAGGAGAAACATGATCTTGACTTTGTGGAGTGTGGCAAATCCAGCTCTGAGAAAGATTCAGCTTCAGCAGAACAAGATGTTGTTTCCAATAAAGTCTCCAAAATTTCGGGCAGACATACACAAGTGGCTGAAGAGGAAGCTATGGTTAGGGGCAATGATGAAAATCTAAGTTCTAAATTTGAAGCTCTTATGGAGGAGAAACACAGTGGGGATGTTGTGGAGGGTGGGATATCCAGTTCTGAAAAAGATTCAGATTTAACAGAAAAAGAAGCTGTTGCCAATATAATCCCCAAAACTTTGGATGGACATAGACAAGTTGCTGCAGAGGAAGCTATGGTGATGGGCAACGATGAAAATTCAAATTCCAAAAGCGAAGCTGCTGTGGAGGAGAAATACTGTAGTGATGTTGTGGAGGGTGGTATATCTGGTTCTGTAAATGATTCAGATTCAACAAAAACAGATGCCAATGTCAATACAATCTCCAAAACTTTGGATGGACATGCACAAGTTGCTCAAGAGGAAGCTACGGTGATGGGCAATAATGAAAATCTAAATTCCAAAAGTGAAGCTGCTTTGGAGGAGGAACACAGTAGAGATGTTGTGGAAGGCAGGATATCCTGTTCTGAAAAAGATGCCATTGCTGATACAATCTCCAAATCTCTGGATGGACATACACAAATTGCTGTTAATGGAAAAGTGGCATCAGTAGATAGAGAAGATATTACTTATCCTAACATTGAAGGTATGGATACTGATGCTTTTAATGAAAATTTTTGTTTTTCAGTGGAAGAACTGCAGGCTACAGTTGAGACAGCCAAGGGAAGCACTGAAAATCACTATGATGCATTTGCAGATTCACAATCTTCACAACAGCATCTAGTAGTCGGAGGTGATGTTGGGGCAACAGAGAACAAGATGGTTCTCAATTCTGATAAACATGAAAAACTAGTAATTGGACAGTTCCCAGACCAAAACATGTCTCATGAGTCTTCTCGGGTTGATTCAAATGTAGATCCAGAGATGGGAGTTGATGAACTAGTTACTGATACTAATCAAGCTGGTTTACAGAAAGAGAGAGATGAGATTGAGACTGCTCACAAGAGTTTAGATTCAAAATCATTTCAGCCAGCTCAAGTTGGTGATGAAGTTACTGAAATTCGTGTTGCTGAAAAAGATCAAGAACTGGAAGAGTCCTTGGACAAGAGTGCTGCTCTGGTTCCTACTCAGGTTGCTTCAAACATTGGACAACTAGTGGATGGTCAAAAACAGATTTCTCATGTTGAACAGCTTGGTGATGAAAAAATGGCATTAGAACAGGACTCTGAGGCTGAAAATGTTTCTACAAATACAGATAGAGTAGATGGAAGACAAACTGATGTGGTGAACCATGACCTGACTTTGAATCCGAATGCTGTACATGATGTGCCTGAAGAAGGGGATCATCATCTGAAGGTTGAAGAAAGAATTAATGAGAATGCTGCTTGTGATGTATCTAAGGTTGAATCAGATGTGAGAAAAGAAACAGCACTTGCTGAACATTTTGCTGATGCAGAAAATGTTGGCTTACATGAAGGGCAAGAAATGGAAGCTGAAGTACAGGATAGCGACTCTGATGAGCTAAAGACCACTGTAGAGAAATATGCTAAAGAAGCTTTAAATCCTGGAAGCACTCTAAAAGCACATCAAGCTACTTATCAGCTACCGCCGGATAATGAAGGTGAACTTGCTGTATCTGACTTGGTCTGGGGCAAAGTGAAGAGCCATCCGTGGTGGCCTGGACAGATATTCGATCCTTCTGATGCCTCTGAGAAAGCAATGAAGTATCATAAAAAGGACTGCTTTTTGGTAGCATATTTTGGGGATAGAACATTTGCATGGAATGAGGCATCTCTGCTGAAACCTTTCAGGTCTCATTTCTCCCAGGTTGAGAAGCAGAGCAATTCAGAAACATTCCAAAATGCTGTTAATTGTGCATTAGAAGAGGTTTCAAGAAGGGTAGAGTTCGGACTGGCCTGCTCATGCATTCCATTGGAGACATACAATAAAGTCAAACATCAGACAGTAGAAAATACTGGAATTCGACAAGAATCAAGTATAAGATATGGTATGGATAAATCCTTGCATGCTAATATATTTGAACCTGCTAAATTAGTGGAGTATATGAAAGCATTAGCACAATCTCCTGCTGGTGGGACTGAACGACTAGAACTTGTCATTGCTAAGTCTCAGTTGTTGGCATTCTATCGATTGAAGGGTTACTCTCAGCTCCCTGAATTCCAATTTTGTGGCGGCTTGTTAGAGAATGCAGAGACTCTACACTTTGAGGATGACCTGATTGCCAATACATCTACTGCTCATAAGGATGATGGGCAAGTTTCTTCTGGCCAGGAGATTTTACAAACTCAAAGAAGCTCTTACCATAAACGTAAACATAATTTGAAGGATACCATCTATCCTTGGAAGAAAGAGAGAAGCATGACTGAAGTAATGGATGAATCATGGGATTCTGTAGATGATGAAGTTGATCCTGATGGGAAAGCTAACAATAAATTAGGTTCCCCTTCTTTTGGGAAGAAGCGGCGAGGTCCTGATGCTTTTGCGGATGAGTCGGTTATGCTAGAAGGGAAGAAAACTATTTCTCTTACAAAAGCATCCGCTTCAGTTTCTCTTCCTAAGCCTTCCTTCAAAATTGGTGAATGTATCCGTAGAGTTGCTACCCAGATGACTGGGTCACCCTCCATATTGAAGTCTAATAGCCAAAAGCTGGATGGAAACAGTGATGGACTTGTTGGGGATGGATCTGATGTTTTGGTCCAGCCATCTGAGGATGCTGAGATGAGAATGACTGTTCCAACAGAGTACTCATCATTAGATGAATTGCTATTACAGCTTCACTTGGCAGCAAGAGATCCCTCGAAAGGATATAGTTTCTTGACTGTCATTGTTAGTTTTTTCTCTGACTTCCGGAATGCAGTGATTGTGGAGCAGCATGAAAAAGTAGGTGGTAAAAGGAGACAACTATCAATTGGTGGTTTTCCTGAAACATTTGAATTCGAGGATATGAATGACACTTACTGGACAGACCGGGTTGTTCAAAATGGGTCCGAGGAGCAACCACCACGTAAAAGTAGAAAACGCGATAATCAACTTGCATTTGTGGACCCAGATAAGCCCCTTAATAGGTCTAATTCTAGGAAGCGGTATTCTGATGGCAATCATGGTCTGTCAGCAGAGAAACCAGTTGCTCATGTGGATGAGAATGCACCAGCAGAACTTGTAATGCATTTTCCTGTGGTGGACTCAGTTCCTTCAGAAACAAGCCTCATCAAGATGTTTAGGCGGTTTGGACCATTAAAAGAATCGGAGACAGAAATAGATAAGGATACTAATAGAGCCAGAGTTGTTTTCAAGAAGAGTTCTGATGCGAAAGCTGCTTATGGTAGTGCTCCAAAGTTCAATATTTTTGGTTCGATGCTTGTAAATTACCAGCTCAACTCTACTATAACTGTGCCATTTAAAACTGAACCATTGGTGACACTCCCGGATGAGGAAGATGCAACACTTTTTCTACAGTACTGAAGAAGTGGAACTATTTTGAAAGTATAGGTAATTATTTTAATTGGAATAAAACTTTCAGCTTTTACAATTTTATTTTTCTGCTAGAGATTATTTTGTAGCTCACATCAAATTTGGGGCCATAATATAAATGTTGTCAGTGATGAAGGATTGTGCATTGCTGGCTGATAGTTGGAGTAAAAGTGCGATCTAACTTCATATGTATTCTGGCTCTTGAAATGGTAATAATTGATTTATTAAAAGAGGGGAGAGGAAGTCTTAAAAGCTAGATATTGCTTAAAAATATGGAACTGATGGAAGAAATTCTGCCTATCTATAGTGGCAAGGCGCTGGATTAGTTATGTGGGATTATGTGTGTACATGTGGTTTTCTTTTTTATGCATTTACTTGTATTAGCAATGCCCAAACTCTCCACCTGAAAGTCATTAACTTTGATTTATCGCCAAATCATTGTATTAGATTCAAATGGATCCAATCCATCTGTTGTCTGCTGGATCTTTTTTTTAATTGAATTAAGGCCATTGCCTATTACAGCCCAAGAAGTGGGTCTTGGATGGGAGAATTTGGAGATTGTCCTGAGGTTCCAGCATTTTTTGCGTGATTTGGTTGTTGTCCAACTTGAATATGTACCTCGGTGCATACTTGAATACTCAAAATTTCTATTTAAAATGGGGCTATAAAATTAAGCAGCTGAAGTATGAAAATTTAATCCTTTTGTGGGAGACTCAATGATCATATGGCTCTTTGCCTAGATGCATCATTTGTTTACTATTTCAATTTGCATTATAGGTGGGTGCAAATGTTGAAGAACTGAGGCAGATGCAGTGCTGCTTCCCCAGATGCTAGCACACATGCTTTACTTCATGTTTTGCTGGAGAAGGTACTCAGGCCGCTAATTCTTCCAGTTATCTGCTGTGTCTTCCATTTGAGTCCTTTCCCCATATTTTGAGCCCCAGATGTGAAGGGTTGCTGCTTGTCTAAAACCTCTGTAGGTTCATCTTGTGCATTGTATAGCAGTGTTAGCCAATCCTTTCTAATTGCTATCCTTGATGAGCTTGAGGTTCGATAGATGAATCTTGTTGCATGTTTATCCTTTATGGTTGATCCATCTACATGTCATTATAATGAATATCTGTTAGTATCAAAATCATAGAGGTAGAATGATGTTCTCCATTTGCTGAAAGTATCAACAATTTATTTAGCCTTGGCATCATTGAAGCATAGTGATTCTAGCAATGTATTTTGCTTCTAGGTTGCAACTAATGTGCTTTTGCTTCGTGCCTATCAGGTGTGCAATCCTATAAACCATACTATCTCTTGCCGCATAATTGTTAGTTTCATCACATCATATTCATTGTGTCAACACTTCACGAATACCATTTCATGGGAATTAGAACTCAGAAGAGTAAATTTCACTGTGCACAGAACATCTACATTATGTTTTTTTTTTTGCCTCATGTTTTCTTTTTCTGATATTCCAGTTTATCGCCGTAGTTCATTTTGAATTTTTTGCGACCATGTTTCTCTGAACTTTCCTTCCAATAGGGTGAAATCTCCACGTTTTGATATTCAATCCAATCTGAAAGTAAATGCGAGCATCTGATTCTTGTTGCATTTAATGACCTCACTGACTATCTTTGGCAATGACAAAATAATCTTCACTCATGCCTGTGGATGATATTTGCATATATATATATGTATGATTTTGGAGTTGAGATTAGTATTTTTGAAATTTATCCGATTTTAAGTCAGATAAAAAATTGTTGCATCTGAAATCAATTAATAAATCCATGACTGGTTTTTATTTGATTAATATAATTGTTTAAGGTTCATGTGAATGTTATATGCAGATCTCAAGAGATATGCGTTAGTGAGATCAGAATAAAGCAAATAACCTGTACAACACTCAGGAAAAAAATAAGATATATATTGCTTTACAATTATTCAGCCACCTTTTCCTTTGAATTGATTGAATATCATAAATCTAAGAGGAGAAAAGTTCAGTTCATTCTTTTTAAATAAAAATGAATTTGGATCTGAGCAAAAAATATTCTGTTAATATTGGCTAAGGACATTACAATGTTAATAAGCTTGTTCATGTATCAAGCAACGTGCCTACAGTAGAATGTAAATCATAATGTGTATAATTGAACTGGCTTTGATTTTTTTATTTTTATTTGATTTTTTATACAATTTTTGATTGATAAGAGTAAAATGTGAATTGAATATTTAATGGGTGGCTGCAGTTTGGCTCACAAAAGAAAAGAAAAAAAAAAGGATTTGCTGCAGTGAATTATGATGAGCAATTTATTATAATATCAGATTGATAGTGTACAAGCCATGCATAAACTCAAAACAACTTCAAACTTTTATTCTAAGGCCAGAAATTCTTTGATTTTTGATCTGACACTCAAATAAAGAAAGATATGAATAAAGTAGGCATGGGGGATTGGATTTTTCTTAATAGATCGAATGTTTATAGATCAATTCAATCATTATAATTGAACTGGTCCGGAATGAGATTCAATCTAAATAAGTATGGCCCTGAATAATTTTAGTTAAATGCATTAGGATTGGCCGAATAATAAGCTTCAACAGCCTTGAAGAGGATCAACGCCTTCTCAGCTCCAGCCTTGATTTTGTCTTCATCAAGCTGAGAGTTGCCCTTGGGATAATATTTGCCTGTGTTCTTCACAATGGAACCTCCATCCCCAGAAGCCTCTATTTTGATCTCAATTGTAATTTTCTCAAGTTTATCAGTTGGTGGCTCTGATTCAATAACACTGTAACTGTAGGTGAAGTTGTCCTTGTCTATTGCTTCGATTTTGGACTTAATAGACTTGAATTCGCTACCTGCATCCATATATTGATTTACAAAAATTCTCCAATTCATTAATTAAACAATTATAAAATTAGTTATATGATACCATGACATAATCAATTAAAAAATGCTATTAAACAATTAAACATATATGTTATTGTATGACTAAATTAATATACCGTAATAGACTGAGTCTATTTAATAATTGTTGCGTGTGATATGTATGAAATCTAACCTTCGCCAGCAAAGGTGGTCTTCTTAATGGTTCCAGGGCCTCCATGTCCTTCAACAACCTCAACACTGATCTGAGGAGTAACCTTTGGCAAATATTTTTCGTTTTCGAGGGCGATTACCTTGAACAAGGTGGCTTGGGGGACTGCAACAGTTACTTCCTTCTCCAAAGTCAAGGCAGCCATGATCAAGATTAACCTTTAACCTGAAAATAAAGATGACAAGAAGAAGAATGGATTACAAGAAAGAAGCTTTTGGGTGGGGAAATGCAAAGCCTGAATGAAGGTATTTATAGATATTTGCGGTCAATTAAACTTGATCAGGTGGATTGGATCTACATTTTTAAATCTTGAATTAGGTTATTCACATGGATCATCTCCCACGTCAACTTAATTTTTAAAAGCTAAACTTTAAATTATTTATCGGTTAAGTTTGTTCTATTGCTTAAGATAAATTCTTAGGTAAACTGGAACAACTACATCATTCATAGACCAACCTAATAATACAATTATTTTATTTTCATCGGTAGATGTAAAAATAAAAATAAAACAATTAAATGCTTATCATTGTGTAATTGGATTGGTCTAATAGATCCGGTCTATTTAAAAATTTTCCTTTGCTGAAATTATCAGATTTTAAATTCAATAAAAAATTATTATGTCTAAAAATAATTAATGACTTCAGAACTAATTTTATTTTAAATTGATTTTTGAGTCTAGCTAAAAAAAAACCATTTTAAAAGCTTCATAAGAACGTTATGTACAGATCTCAAGGGATGTCTTAGTAAGAGAAGAAGAAAAGCAAGGAACGTGTGTATATTTTTATTTCTCAATGGATGGAACGTGTGTAATATATATATATATATATATGAAATGAGATGGTAAAAATTTCTTATTTCTTAACTAGATGTCTCGATTTTGAATCCTAAATATGAAACACTTTTAAAACTTAAAAAAAAAACATTTTATTCTTTTAATAAGTCTAAAGGTGAAAATCCAAATTACTGAATAGTTGAAAAAAAAAAAGAAGAACATCGACGACTCGTGTTATCATACTCTTTTATGTGGACTCAATATCATGATTAATCTATGAAAATATATGTATTCCATTGTGCAGAATTTCGATTACTTTTCATATGTACCAATGAGCAAAAATTGATGTGTTAATGTTGGCTAGGGACATGCTGCTAATATTCATTCTATTTATTGGCAATAATTTAAACGTTTAGTTTTTATGGTAATGCGGAAAATAAGGTCTGCTCAAAAAATTGATAAGTTATGCAAGAACGCTTTTGCACACTTTAACTCCGAAAGTTTCGGAAGAATTTCACCAAAAAATCCCACAACTATTCAAATTGTAATAATTTAGTTTTTCAAAAATTATTTTAATTATAAAATAAAAATTAAGATAATTTTATATTATAAATAATCTTTAAACTACTGAATTGTTACAATTTACATAATCGAGATATCGCTGATAAAATTTACCCAAACTGTTTGCATTTGATAGGCCTGGTCTAAAGTCAATAATGGGATGGTGCAACAATCTTGAGTTTAGAGTGTTGATGGACCTAAAATGCCCAGACATTTTGGTTCCCCAACACTTATAAGCACTTATATTGACCGATGTTTTAAAATTTTTTGCAATTTTTCTTGTGTCTAGCCGTGTTTTCATTCTAATTTTCTTTATTTTCATTTTTACAGATTTTTTTTTTCAAATATTAGATTTCATTATATATTTAGTACATTTTTCATCTAATTAAAATAAAAAATTATCATATTTCATCTGTTAAATATGAATTTAAGAATTTTATTAACTTGTATAGCCACCAATTGTTCTTATACATGTATTTATTTATTTTTAATTATTTTTTTAATTAACTTGATTAGCCAAAAAAATATGTAAACTTGTATTTAATTAACTTATTTACTAAAATAAACATTGGGTAAATATTAATTATAAAAAAATATGTAAACGTGTATTTAATTAATTTAATTAAGGTTATTTATTTTGGGTAAACATTTAAAAAACTTTGGAACAAATCTTTGGTAAACATCGGGTAAACTTTTATTAAATATTTGGTAAACCTCAAGTAAATCTTGTATAACTTCAAATTTCATTAATTTTGTAAAAATTGGGCAAATTTTAGATATAATTTGAGTAAATCTTAAGTAAATTTTTTACAAACCTTTTGTTACTTTAATTTTAATTAATTTTTATGATAAATCTTGGGTAAATATTGGTAAATCTTGAGTAAACCAACCTTGTGTAACTTCAACTTTCATTAATTTTTTTGTAAATATTGGACAAATTTTGGGTATAATTTGAGTAAATCTTAAATAATTTTCTTATAAACCTTTTGTTACTTCAATTTTAATTAATTTTTATGGTAAACATTGGTAAATATTGAGTAAACTTTGTGTCATTTCAACTTTTATTAATTTTCTAGTAAACATTAAGTATAAATTGAGTAAATCTTATGTAAACTTTTGATAAACCTTTTGTAATTTTTTTTTTAATTTTACAGTAAACTTTTGATAAATCTTGATTGTCGATATTTTCATAATAACTTTAAGAGTGTCGGTATTTTTTAATAACTTTAGGCGTATCAATATTTTTGAAAAAAAACTTTAAATGATGATATTTTTATAAATATTTACTTTTTTTTTTCATTTTTATAAAATTTTCATTTTTTTTTCAATCTTCACATATGGAATGTATCCATATTCTTTCTTTCACTTTTTTTTTTCTTTTTCATTTTCACCGCTTTTTCTTTCTCATTTTTAACATACTCCTCACAAATCACAAGTCTAATTTGATGGGTATGGTCCAAAGTGACAAATTGTATTATACATCTGAGTGCACAGTAGTACTAGATATTTAAAATGAGTTTACACATGCCATATTTTTTTGATATATTATTTAATAACTGTAGATATATTATTTTAATATTAATAGTTTTTTGGAATTTAACAGCTGATTTTTCCAACTCTTTGTTTTAGCAGCTTTTTCTATTGTTTTTTTTTTACTTATTTTCTTTGTTGCTCTTGACCAGCCAATCTTTTTATTTTTTGTCAAGATTTTCTTACTTATTTTGTTGTTCGATTTGTTTTTATGTAATTCTTTTGTTCGATTGCAAATGGATAAAGATATTTCATTTGAAATGCAATTTGTGAATTTAATTTGTGAGAATTCAGGTAATAATCAAACATAGAAGAAAAAAATAAAAGAAATTCATAAAAATATATACAGTTATAAAATAATGTATCTATTGTTGTAACATATTGTATATAAAATTATAAAATAATATATCTAAAATTATTAAATAATGAACCTGAACTTAGTAAGTAAATAATCAAATACAAAAAAAAAAGATGAAACAAATTCAATAATGAATATAAATTTGGTAATCAAATAATTAAACATACAAGAAAATATAAAACTAATTTATAAAAACAAATAATGTATTTACAGCATTCAATAATGAATATAAATTTGGTAAGCAAATAATTAAACATACAAAAAAGTGAAACTGATTTATAAAAACAAATAATAAATCTACAGTTATAAAATAATATATTTATAGTTATTAAATAATGAATCTACATTTATTAAAATAATATATATACAATTATTAAATAATAAATTTATATAAAAGTTAACAATTTTTAATTTCCGCAAGCGTAAATGGATCTATAGAGTAGTTAGCACTGTACTCGAGTATATAATATTACAACTCATAGGATAGTGCAGCAAGCTTTGAGTGTTGACGGGCCCACCTTATACAAAAGGCATTTTGGTTTGGCAACTCCAATACTTCATAAGCTCTTATATTTTCTTTCAGTCTTCGAGTGTGGGTTATGTCCACTTTCTTTTCTTTATTTTTTCCTTTTTCATTTTTAACACACATTAGATTGTCAAAAGTATTGTAACATTACACGTGGCTGAGTAGAAATTATCTTTTTGACACTTATCTATTTTTCTCTCTCTCTGCTAAATGGCCCCATAAAGATACAAATATTATAATTCTTACAATTTCATATATATGTATAATAAGTGAACTTCAAAGTTGAAATGTACAAGTAACTAAGAAATTTCTAAAGTTAGAGGCTAAACATAGAAAAGATCTTGAGCTTGTTTTGTTTAAAGAGGAGCTGCTCTGGTTTCAAAAATTGGGGAAGAATTGGATTCAATATAAGGATCGCAATACTCGTTTTTTCCACTTTTCCAGTGTTGTTAAACATATCAGGAATCATATTAGATGTTAAAAAAATTGTTCTAGAGATTAGGTTATGGATGATGTGGCTCTGAGAGGAATGACTCGCCAATTTTTTTATGTTATATTCTGTTGATCCTATTGTTGTTTCAGATCTCTTGCCCAAAGGTAATTTTCCTACTCTTTTCTCTGAGGTTGTAGCTATTCTTAATAGCTTTACCCGAGAGGAAGTTTACTCTGCTTTGATGGATATGGCTCCTGGGGTTAATGGCTTCCAGGCTGGTTTCTTCCAAAAAAGATGGGCAATTGTTGGTAGTTATGTCTCGGTGCTTAGGTTCTTGAATGGAAGGGCTTTGGATATGTTTGAATGAGACCCTTTTGCTCTTAATTCCCAAAGTTCCTTACCCGGAATCTTTGAATTAGTTCAGGCCCATTAGTTAATGTAGGGTGAATTACACCTTCAGTATTTCATTTATCTAATTAATGTAGGGTGAATTACACCTTCAGTATTTCATTTATCTAATTCGTAACAACTCATTAACTAAACTATTATTTGTAATAGAAAAATTCTTAAACTTTAATTTTATAACATAAAAGTACTTGCCGATAAAATTTGTTAAATTATTTAACGGAATGTTGATGTGGACTTTCCACATCAATAAAAAGTTTCATGTGTAAATGTTACATATACAAAACAGATTCCATAAAAAATATTGGTAATAATTTGATACAAATTTTGATATATTTGGTTTGAGGGAAAAAGAGAAAGTGTGGGAAAGTCATGAGAAATATGAAAATTTTTCGTGGGATCCATTTTGTACACATAGAAATTTTTACTGATATAGAAAGACTATGTCAGTATTCCATTAAATTGTTTAACAAATTTTGTTGGTAGGTACTTTTATATTATAAAATTAAAATTTAAGTAACTTTTTTGTTACAAATAATAATTTAGGTATTGAATTGTTACGAGTTAAATAATAGGAGTATCATCAGTGTAATTCACTGGTTCATGCAATGTCATCTACAAGCTAATAACAAAAATTATGGTGAACAAAATTAGACGGTTTTTTTCCTTATCTTTTATCATCGATTGAAGATAGTTTCTTCGCTAGGAGATCTACATATATTTAATAACATTAAAGAGGCAGATGCAAGTTTCATTGCCAGTAGAGATCACAACTCAGTGGCTATTAATTCCATTTTAGCAACTATACTTGGAGTAGCGAAGGAAGCTTTCAATTGCTCAATAAAGACACGTGATAGCAAGATTAGCTAATCTCACATGTAGTTAATTGAAGGATAAAATTTCCAGAGTCAACATAGATACTTAGAACTTTTTCAATTATTTCATGTTGATATTTGGGAGCCATGTACCAGCTCTCTGCATGGACATATATATTTTTTGACCATTGTAGATGATCATAGCAGATTTACATTGCTTTTTTTGCTCAAAGCAAACTCTAAGGCTTGGGAAAACTTAAAAAAATTTTATCCTTCATGTTTCCACACAGTTTCAAGCATAAGTAAATGTTGTGAGAAGTGATAATGGGAAGGAATTCCTTCTATCAGATTTTTATCATGCATATGGTATCCTACATCAAACCACTTGTATGGAAACCCCTCAGTAAAATGCTGTTGTTGAAAGAAGGCATCATGATATATTAAAGGAGATACATGTATTATAATTCTAGAGCCATTTGCCAAATAAGTTTTGGAGTGAAATGGCTACACATGTTGTTCACTTGATAAATAGAGTTCCACCTGTTGCGATAGACAACAAAATTCCATATGAATCACTTTATAAGAAAGTACCAGATCTATCACACTTAAGAGTGTTTGGATGCTTGGCTTTTGCAAGTACTTTAGCAAACAACAGAACTAAGCTAGATGCTAAGGCTGTTAAGTGCATTTTTGTTGGTTACAAGATGGGAACAAAAGGTTAAAAGCTCTATGATTTAACTTATGGCAATTTTTTAATTTCTCGAAATGTCATCTTTCATGAGCAAGATTTCCCATATTTGCACATTCCTAATGCTTCACCAGCTGACCCTCATTTTGTTTTACCTAAACCTTTCCTTGACCACTAGTTCACTTCTTCAAACTTAATTGACCAGTCACAAGCCAATCCTTCGTCTCAAATTCTAGAACTCATATTTGCCCTAATAGGGCCACAAACTCGAAGGTCCTCTAGACCTAGTCAACAACCTGCCTACCTATAAGATTACCACTACCAAATCCTTGGAAGGAGGCCACAAGCCAATCAGCTTTCACTGTCTACAAGTTTCAAGACAGGTATCACTCATCCTATTTCTTCAGGTCTTTGTTATTGTAATGTTTCAACATCTCATAGGATCTTTGCAGCCTCCATAACCATCCCTCTAGAACTAAAAACTTACCATCAAGCTGTTAAGTTTTCAAAATGGAGATCTGTAATAACAACAGAACTGGATGCTCTTCAATATAATAACAGTTAGGAACTCACATCTTTACCACCAGGAAAGCAAACCATTGGTTGTAAATAGGTTTTTAGAACAAAATTCCATGTAGATGGTACGATTGAGAGGCATAAAGCTAGACTGGTGGCAAAGGGCTTCACTTAGAAGCCAGGCATTGATTTTTTGGATATTTTCTCACCAGTTGCTAAGATGGCCACTATAAGAGTTCTTCTTGCTGTTTCAGCTATCAAAGGGTGGCACCTTCATCAATTGGATATTAATAACACATTTTTGCATGGAGATCTTACAGAAGAAGTATACATGCAACTGCCACCTGGTTTTTCATGCCAAGATCCTTCACTTGTTTACAAGCTGACTAAGTCTCTCTATGGCCTTAAAAAGGCCAGTTGTCAGTGGCATTCAAAGCTCACAGATGCACTGATTTCATAAGGATTTTCACAAGCTTCTGTAAATTGTTCCTTATTTCTCAAATCACACAAAGGTAGTTTTCTTACACTGTGCATTTATATTGATAATGTGTTCCTAGCCAGTAAAGATCTTGATCAGATCTAAAGCATTAAGACCTACCTTCATGACCAATTTAAAATTAAAGATCTTGGTACTTTAAAGTACTTCTTAGGTCTTGAGGCGGTTTGATCTCCATTTGGGGTCAATTTATGTCAATGCAAATATTGTCTTGTACTATTAGCTGAAATTGGTTTCCTTAAAAGCAAACCAGTAGATACTCTTATGGTGCTAACAACTCAGCAGTTGAAAGAGTCACCCCCTCTTACTAATATTACCAGCTACATGCAATTAGTTGGAAAATTGCTCTATCTCACCAATACAAGACTGGATATCTCGTTTGTTATGTAACATCTATCCCAATATCTATATTGTCCTACTGAATCACATCTTAAGGCAGCACATAGGGTCCTTCGATACCTAAAATCAAATCCAGGACAAGGATTTTACTTTCCAGTTGCAAATTTAACTTAGCTAAAGGCCTATAATGATTCAGACTGGGCTTTACGCCCCTTAACCAATAAATCAGTGATTGGCTTCTGTATTTTTCTTGGTGATTCACTCGTTTCTTAGAAATCCAAGAAACAAACTACTATTTCAAGTTCTTCCTTGGAAGCTGAGTATAGATCTATAGCAGCAATAATTTATGAAGTCCAATGGTTGAAATATTTACTCTCTAATTTACAATTGCCAGCAAAAAGTCCAACACTTCTTTTATGTGACAGTGACTCAGCCATCCACATTGCCAAGAACCCAGTCTTCCATGAGAGGACTAAGCATATCAAAATTGATTGCCATGTTAGGGAAAAATACAAAGCAGGTGTCATCTATCTTTTGCCAATTGCTTTTCATCATCAAGTTGCTGATTTCTTCACCAAACCACATAACTCGCCATAATTTGTTTATTTCAAATCCAAGCTTAGAGTTCAAGATCTTTTCAGTCCATGCTGGGGGGGGGGGTGTTTAAATAGGCAGATGCAGGTTTCATTGCTAGCAAAGATCACAACTCAATAGCTGTTAATTCTGTTTGAGCAACTATACTTGGAGTAGAGAAGGAAGCTTTTAATTGCTTAATAAAGACACGTGATAGCAAGATTAACTAATCTCACTTGTAGTTAATTGTTGCTTATACAAATGTTTAGTCCTTAATAGCTTGATTGCACTATAACTTAGGCAAAGCTACTAATTAGCAGTTATTCTATTATAGCTCTTGTGAGCTACCTCTATATATAAGTAGATGATCTTCAACAAAAACTAAATAACAAAAATTCATCTTCTTTTTCCAAAATATTTTCTCTTCAATTTTCATAAACATAATTGTTTTCCAAGAGGTTTTACATATAATAAGGATGACTAGAAGAAGCAAGGGCTTTATGATTCTTAAAGTTGATTTGGCCAAAACCTAGGACTGATTTCTTATTAGGATTTTATTTTAGATACTATTCAGGATGTTGGTTTGCCTTTGAGCTGGCGCCACAATAATATGGAATGTATGAGTTCTTGTAGCTTGTCGGTTCTTTGGAATGGGGAAAAACTTCCAAGCTTTAATCCTTCTCGTGCCATTAGACAAGGTAATCCAATTTCATCTTATCTTTTTGTTCTTTGTATAGAGTACTATATCACTTAATCAATAAAGAAGTTGATGACTATTGAAAAGTCAACACTGACCTTCTTTCTAATACCGACATTCCAGAAAATTCTCAAGATATCATGATTTGTTAATATTAAATACCTAGTTCTCGAAATCCTTAAATGTGGTACCAGTCGGTTAAATAAGTTATTGACTCAAGCTAGTATAACATGAGCTATATGGCTTTATTTTGTGTAAGAGAGAAGAAATTGCGTGAGTGCTATGTAATGTGAGAGTGCTAGTGTCTAAGTGTTGTGTTAATGAGTGTGAGTGTCTATTTTACAAAATCACAATTAATAATAAAGGTAATTTTATTTTATAATCAAGTCCACTCCATTAAATTCAACAAGTGGTATTAGAGCCTGGTTCATCAGGGACCACATAAGTGATCTAAAAGCTTAAAGAAAAGGCAGTAAGGGACTATAGATCATGTGTGTGTAGTTTGAGACTGTGAAACAAATTAGTTAGGGGCCAAGCTTACTTGATAATAAGGATAAATTTATCAAGTCACGATGATAGATTTTCAAATGATAAGCACAATCAAAAGGCTCAATGATCACAATTATAATTCTTGGCAAACTTTTATGAAGTCATATTTGGAGGGACAAGAATTATGGGAGATCATTGGTAGAAGTGACATTACAGCACCTCAAGACATTGGAGCATAAGTTTTTGCTACTAAAGTACGAAAATGGAAGGCCAAAGTTGGTAAGGCTTTGTATGCTATTAAAATTTCTGTTGAAGATGATATTCTTAAACATATAAAAGATGCAAGAACTCCAAAGGAGACATGAGATATCCTTGTATATCATTATTCAAAGAAAAAAGAAATGCGGCTTCAGTTCCTTGAGAATGATTTGATGACAACTAAGCAAGGTACAATGTTTTTTAATCAATATTTCTCAAGGGTAAAGTCTCTCTATAGTGAAATTGTAGAGTTAGATTTTGACTCCGCAATTAGTGATTTTTGAAAGAGAAGAATTGTTATTCATTGAGACCCGAATATCTAGGTTACTACTATTTAAGGATGGCCAAAATAGCTATCATTAAAGGAGTTAGAAAATCTTTTACCCAATCAAAAAAGTTTGGCTAAACATATGGCAAGGGTCTCACTAAAAAGTGAAGATGTTGCACTCTCTAACAATAAAGGGAAAAGCCATCCCAAAAGTTAAGATTGAGGATGACAATAACTTCTCAAGAGAAAGTTTAAGAAGTTGATATTCAGGGGGAGCATAACAACATCAAGATTAAGAATATGATAAAAGATCTTGCTGACGTAATATAGAATGTTACAATTGTAGCAAAAGAGGACATTATGCTTAAGATTATTGGTACAAAAAAGCAGAAGAGAATGGTGTAAGGACGAGACAACATGATGTTCAAAGCGTAAAGGAATGTGACTTCGACATTCAAGCACCTTGTGCATTTAAAGAGCAAAAGGAATGGGTTTTTAATGTTCAAGCATCTTGTGCAATTGAAGAGCAAGTAAAGGATGCTATAAATGAGTTTGTGGAGTCATGTGATAGTAAGGTCGAATGTGATATGCTAGTATCATCAGCTATAATGGAGCATCTTGAAGATTCATGTGAAAGTGAAGAGGAATGGGATATAATAGAATTAAGTTTCTTTGAAAATGCTCCACTAGAAGAAGAAATTTAGGATCAATCAAATTCAAGTGTGGAAGTTGAAAAGATAATTGAAATTGTGGATGAAGAACGTGTTGAAGAAGTTAATTGCGAAAAAAAAAGTGATGTACTACAAGTTCTAGGGGACCAATTAGAAGAGATGTAAAAAAATTCTAAAGTAATAGAAGAGTTATTATGGTCTTCAAGTAATGAAGAGATTAAAGATATCATTTCAATCCAAAAATGAAATCAAGAGGAAGAAATGAAGGTAATACAAGACAAAGAAAAGACAAATTGAAAAGAGAAAGGAAGTACTATGGCATTGGATGAAGAGAATTTTATGAAAAACTTTAAAGGGCATAAAAATACATTTTGAAGTAGTAAATGGAGAGACAAGTATAGTAATAGTACATTACGATCGATGAGGAGCAAAAAAAATGATACACAAGATGAAGACAAAGATGGATGTGGCATTCCAAAGTTAAAAATGAGAAATTTAGAAAGTCGATTCTGAGGGAGAGAATTGATAAGTCAGCACCGACTTTCTTCCTAATACCAACATTCTAGAAAATTCTCAAGTATCATGATTTATTAATATTAGTTACCTAGTTCTAGAAATCCTTAGAAGTGGTAAAAGTCGGTTAAAATAGTTGGGGACTCAAGCTAGTATAAAAGGAGCTGCATGGCTCCATTTTGTGAAAGAGAGAAGAAATATGTGTGAGTGCTATGTAATGTGAGTGTGCTAGTGTCCAAGAGGGTGTTTGGTTCACCAAAAATAAATAGGTGGAATAGGAATGATAACGAATAATTTTCATTATTAATATTTGGTTAGAGAAAAAATTAATGGAAATAATGTGATTCCCCTCGTCAATGGAATCACTCATTTTTCTCTCCCCTTAGGAAATAAAAATTTCATTCTAATGGAAATCAAATTTAATTAACTAAATATAAATTATAGTCAGTTTTTTAGTTTTTCAATATACTCTTAATTAACGTAAGATGATATTATAAAAATATATAATTTTAATAATATTATTTTTTTAATATGATAAAATTAAAAGTGTAGTTATTTTTAAATAAATAGAATTTATATATAATTTAAGTTTAAATAATTTGAGAATATCTTTTATTTTGTAAAAATTATATTATTTTATTGTTGATCAACAAATTTATATTTCAAAATAAATGAATTTATATAAATATAATAATTTAATCAAATACTAGTTGAATTTTATTCTCGTTCCAATTCTTTAATAAAAATGAACCAAATAACATACTAAAATCAATCATTTTCATTTTCATTTTCCTTCGTTCTAATTCTCATTTCCATTTCCATTTCCATTTTAAACCAACCAAATGGTTCCTTAAGTACAGTGAAGAGTGCTTAGTTAGTGAGTGTGAGTGTCAAATTGTACAAAATCACAATTAATAATAAAAGTAATTTTATTTTATAATCAAGTCCACTCCATTAAATTCGACAATGACATGAGGTGGAGGCCTATTAAACTTTCTGTTGCTAGTTAACTTATTGATTAGCTGCAGTTTTTCTCGGGAAAAAAAAATGAAATGATTCGCTGTGAATTATGATAAGGAAATAGATCCATTTATAAATGAAATTCAATTTATTGTATTATCAGATTGATAGTGTACAAGCTATGCATAAATTCAGAAACAACTTCCAACTTTTATTCCAAGGCCAGAAATTCTTTGATTTTTGGCCCGACACCCAAAGAAAAATAGAAAAATGAATTGACTGTAAAGTAGGCATGGGGGATTGGATTTTCTTATATAGATTAAACCTTTATAGATTAATTCAATCATTAATTATGATTGAATTGATATATAAATAATTCAATCTAAATAAGTATTTCAGTTAAAGGCATTAGGATTGACCAAATAATAAGCTTCAACGGCCTGGAAGAGGACCAACGCCTTCTCAGCACCAGCCTTGATTTTATCTTCATCAAGCTGAGAGTTGGCCTTGGGATAATACTTGCCTGTGTTCTTCACAATGGAACCTCCATCGCCAGAAGCCTCTATTTTGATCTCAATTGTAATTTTCTCAAGTTTATCAGTTGGTGGCTCTGATTCAATAACACTGTAACTGTAGGTGAAGTTGTCCTTGTCTATTGCTTCAATTTTGGACTTAATAGACTTGAAGTCGCTACCTGCATCCATATATTTATTTGCAACAATGAAATGTTTATAATTAAGCTGAAATATGCTTCTCTAATTCATTAATTGAACTTAAATTAGCAAATTCTTAATTAAACTCAGTCAACACTAATCAATCACATAATGTATATATGTAGATTCATTAATGGTTATATTCACATCAATATATGTAAATAAAACATTAAATATGTATTACCGTTTTATTAGATTAATTTACAGTGATATAGTAAACTGAGTTTATTTAAGAATTTATGATAGATAAAAATCTAACCTTCGCCACCAAAGGTAGTCTTCTTAATGGTTCCGGGGCCTCCATTTCCTTCAAGAACCTCTACACTGATCTGAGGAGTGATCTTTGGCAAATATTTTTCGTTTTCCAGGGCGAATACCTTGAACAAGGTGGCTTGGGGGACTGCAACAGTTACTTCCTTCTCCAAAGTCAAGGCAGCCATTGTCAAGATTAGCCTTTAACCTGAAAATAAAGATGACAAGAAGAAGAATGGATTACAAGAAAGAAGCTTTTGGGTGGGAAAATGCAAAGCCTGAAGGAAGGTATTTATAGATGCTTGCTTGAACCGAATCCATCAATAAATTATTGGCAGCTTTTAATTCGATGGGTTCACAAGTTTATTAATAAAGAAAAAAATATGTTAAGCTCCATGTGTAAGATGCAGATCTTAAGGGATATTGCTTAGCCAGAGAAGAAAAGCAAGGCTGTATTAATTAGGAGCAGATATAATTTCCCAAAAATTAAATAAAGGCTTAACACGTATCCAGCTCCCTCAATTTTGTCATCTTTCTCAGATTGTTCCTTAATCCGTTTTTAACAAAATTGCCCCTAGATGTTATTTTTGTACCAATTCATTTCCTCTAAAATGTGAAAAATGTTATAAATAGACGACATGACAGTCAGAAAATAAAATTTTTCTAAGTATTTACTGATTACATTTTTTCACATTTTAGAAGGAAAATTGGTCCAAAAACAACATTAAGGAACAACTCTGTTTGAACAAAGAGAGGAGAATATAAAAAAAATGATAAAATATAAGGGACTAAATGTTGGTTATCCTTAAGTAAAAAAGAATTGGTGTAACCATATTGATGACTCATAATGTCATTCACCCTCTAGAAATGCACCCAATATCATTAATATATATAAATTATTTTGTCTTTCGATATATAATTTGAATTTATATCGAGCAGATTCATTAAGAGAATAAATTATTCTTTAAAGTTTGAATTTGAAATATTTTATTAAAGAAAAAGAGATCTTTAAAAAATTTTAAGTAACTCAGACCTCTAAAATATCTTTACTATCCCATTTTACCCGTAAAAATTCTGTAGGATTGTTCAAACTTTCTAATACTTTCTTTTTGTCCTAATAATATGAGCGTATGAGGAGATAAGATATTCTTTTTCCAGAGTCATTTAATAATTTAATTTCATATAGACTGTACAGATTGTATAAATATAATCCATGTGATGAACGTTCATATATTTATATGATGCGAGCCCGGTGCCATATAATAATCTTAAATTCATTTCACACTAAACGCAAAGAATTATCAAAATAATTTTTTCTTAAAAATTAAATTAAAATTAAATTAATTATCAAAAAAATTAATAAACAAAATATATAAAATAAAATTAAATAATTTAAAAATCTAAAACTATTTTTTTTATTAAAAATTGAGGCCAATAATAAAAATGCACCCAGAGATTTTTAACTAGATTGACACCCATTAGTATTTTATCATAACGTTATTTAAATATCTAAAACTAGAGGTGGCAATATATATTAATTGATACAAATAAATAATCTATAAGAATACAAATATTTTTATTTATATACTAATGTTTTTTTGTTCAATAATAATAATAATAATGTCCTAGCACGTTCACATGTACTAATAATTATGACTATTTTAATTGAAAAAAAATTTATAGAAAATCGAAGCAATTTAGAAGCCGAGCATCCTGGCTATGGTATTGGTCCCATATATTTCATTCTCCTGGAGCATCTTCTTAACATTGACTTTTATTTCCTGGAAAGACATGTGGGTCTTCATCTGATTAAATTAATTAGTTAAACGATAAAACTAAAATCAATTTTTTTTATATTAAATAATTCATAAAAATTGAAAAACAGAATTGAAGACGAGTTGTGATGTTTGATGCTATAATCAAATCATCGTTAAGAAGATTACGTTTTAAATAGATATAATCTACTACGTCATATGTATGTATACTAATATTCAATCAAATGGTAGTATATATTTAATTATTTTAATTACATTTATGGATGTAAATATAATATTTAATGAATCTATATAAATATTATTATAAAATTAGATTAATTTACGAAAGACATAATAAAGTAAGTCTATTTAAAAATTTTTCCGTAATGTTCGAGTTTGTATGTGCCTCAAACTTGGGTATCTAATTTATGACATAATTTGAAAAGTTTGTGGTGCAATCTGAAATGAATAAAAAATTGGGGTCCGTGTTGCAAGTTAAGGGTACGGACTTCTATAGATGAACACTTTCCTTTTTTTTGTTCGATTCACATGTGTACTTTATTTATGTATCAATGGATCGAGATTAATTACGTTCGTATCAAGTAAAATTTTGAACGGCAATAAAACAAATGACGGTAAATAGATGTATTTAAATTAATATGGATTTTATATATTTAATTTATTTTTTTAATTTTTTTGACTTTTCAAAACTGTATTTTTGAGAAAAAAAATACACAAATAAATATTTTTTCAAAAAGTAAATTTGAAAAAAATTAAAAAAATCAGTCAATTAAAAAAAATTTAAAATATATTTTTTAAACGCCCAATAGCAATTCCAAACATTTTGTTAATGTATAGCTATATTATGAAATTTAATGTTCTTTATGTTAATTTGTCGTTAATTTATGTGGATGGATTATATAAATAAGAATAAAATGTAAATTGAAATAATTAATTAAAAGAATAATATATATGCTGCGGTAAATTGTGATAAGACAGTGACATTTTATAGTTTCATAATTTTTCTTGTTCTTGTGATAACAAGGAATATACTTAAACTTCTGTGGTAGTTTGTCTTCTGAATTGTACATATTGACGAATTAATGATAAATATGCAGTAATAATCAGCAAATAGATCCCATCTATGTTTCTAAAAGAAATTCAAATTATTATTATGATATCACGTTGATAGTACTGTACAAGCCATGCATCAGTACAACACGACTGCAAACTTTTATTTTTCAGGCCGAAACCCAAAGAAAATGAAATTCAAAATGAAATAATGGAAGCATGTTCAATGTTCAATGGCCTTCAACAAACCTTTGGTATATTTTGTAGATATTAGGTATTGAATCCCAGATATTTCACATTTGTGGTTGATATATTAATTGAATTAATTCCAATTGGTTATTTGGAGTTAATATTGTTTATTATTTTAGATTGAGATATCTCATATAATTATTATATTATTATATATATAGTTCAATTTTATTATGTTTTACATATATTGTATTTTTTTATTAATATATGTAAACATATCTTTTTATGTTATTTTATATTTTTCAGCTATTTATTTAGCTAATTTTACCAAATGGTTTTAATTTAATTAGCTAAATTATAATCTATATTCAACTAGTAGATTATAAATTACAACTAGATTATCGGCTAGTAAAATTAATTTAACCAAACATTGTCATATATTATACGCTAGTAATTTGTCACTAAATTATTTCAAGACGAATTTGAAAAATTCGCCAGATTTTTCGTCACTAGTACGTTAATTTCTTATAATTTTACCGTGTATATATATATAGTTGCGCATACATTTTTATTTGAAATGGCTAAATTGCCAAAAAAAGATTATGAAATTTCGGAATTGTATAAAAAATAATATATATTTTCAAATTTTTAAGTTACATAGATAAATTTTTGATATTTTATCAATTTAAATACTTTGATCAATTTAATGGAAAGAATTGCCAACGTTATAAATTTTCTAGCTAGTCAGTTGCTTATTACTATTAAAATATCAACATTATTGAGCCTGTGAGCTAATAAAATGTCTATTATAAAGTATTGATGAGTCAGCTGCTTATTCAGTAAAAAAATATTTTCATCGAAAAATTCAGATAAGTTATAAATTATTTCTTCCAAATTTATCGGAACGTCTGAATTAATAAAATATTAAAAATTCATTTATTTAATTGAATGTACATGTTATTTTTTTATACCAACGTAAAAGTTTATATTTTTTTTTTTTGGATGTTAGAAAAATCAAATACAAGAAATAGGAGAAATGTTAATTCAATATTCAAAATCAATAGTAGAAAATGGAAAACAATCTGAGGCCTGTGTAGTGTAAGGGGGGGAAATCTTGTAGGCCATCTTGTAATCTGGGGGTTGTAATCCGGGAGGGAAGAACATTGTAATGAAAGGGCAAAACAGTCTTTTCAAATTTAATTTTATTTTTGTAATTTCAAGGGGGGTGATGGGTGGAACATATTGATGTTTCCTCCTGCCAAGTCCCAACATGCCCCTAATGCTCTTTAGGGGGGAGTGACTAGTCACCAGTTGGACTAGTTGCTTGGATCAGATGCTTGACGGGCCCATTCGCCTTGTGGGTGCCCCCCTACCCATACGAACAGTGCATAATGGCTTGGCCATCTTTGTAATACTCAATTGAATATTAATGAAATGCATGCTCGGTTTCTACTCATTCTGTGCCTTTCTTTATGTGGTTGTGCTTATTGAATGTGATGCCTTGATTATGCAATTGCTTGCCGCATTTATGTGCTATTTTAGTTATGCTATCGTACCATGCTTGCAATGGCTATTGGTTATTCAGTCGTTGCCCCGAATCTAACCAATGTCCCTTATATGTAGAATTAGCGGAATAACTGTTGGCTGACTTACTTGAACGCGATTCAAGTGAGTGCCACACGGTTCCAAGTGTGGGCCGGTGACACATTGCTTGTGACAGCATCACAATTAGCATCATATGATCAATTCAAGGAAATGATCCTGGAAAAGGGGCTGATGAAGGATGGGCTGGGGACGCACGTGACGGCGAGCTTCGCAGCTGGGTTCGTGGCGGCGGTGGTGTCGAACCCGCTAGACGTGATAAAGACGAGAGTGATGAATATGAAAGTGGAGGCAGGGAAGGCGTCGCAGTATTCAGGGGCGTTGGGCTGCGTGATAAAGACGGTGAAGGTGGAGGGACCCGTGGCTCTGTATAAGGGATTCATACCGACGATTTCAAGGCAAGGCCCGTTCACGATTGTGCTGTTTGTGACCCTTGAACAGGTCAGGAAGGTGCTGAAGGATTTCTGATCCATAATGATGATGACGACTAAAAGTAATTTAGTGTACTTACTGTTTAATTAGTATATTTTGCAGCCTATCACAGTTGTTATGTATTTAATCCTTATATCTATAACTAATTAATTATAGTAATTATTAAATTAAGAAGCTTTCATTTAATATTACTGGCACTATTATCAGAATTATAGTACTAGTTTGCTGACGGTACTGGTTTGTTAATGATCAGAACTCATGAAATCGGTCTGATGATAAAGATTGGTAGAATTCGAATGACAGTTGTTAAAAATTTATAAATTGTTACGCCAAATAAAAAAGTTTATAAATTAACAATTGAATATAAAGGCTATTTTATCCTTTTAGGAAAGAAAAATCCTCCCCAAAAAAAGAAAAATCCTGAAGACTATGGTTTTAAATATTGCTCGTTATAAATATTTTTTTTGCTAATTATTTTTCTAAAATTCACTGTGCCAATAAACAATTCGATTGCATTCAATTTGCTATTTATTTTATTTATAACTGCAGGGAGGATGAGTCAAACTTAAATTTTAATCTAAGTCAATGATGAACCTACTGCCTATAACTGTAGGTTTGAAGACGTTGCCATGTTTCACAAGCAACCGAAACTCGATTTCAATGTGTTTATTTTTAAATGTTTTGGGGTTTTGGTTACCACTACCATTATCATACGATCGAAACTCGATTACAACTATTTACTCTTATTAGAGTATCTAATAAATATATTTAAATTTGAACATCATCCCTGAATTTTTGTTTCTTAAGATTTCAATATTCCACCCCAAAATTTGGACTAGAGAAATAATTTTTTAATACTACAGTATTTCCACTCAATGATCAGTATTATATTAATGGGTGTTTGAATCAGTTCAGTTTTTATTTTTTTGCACCCAATAATTATATATATCTAATTTGTTTAATTTTTTTAAGAAATATTTAATATTTTACCTCACTGTAAATTAATTTGAAATTTAATCCCTTCCAGGAGACTCATGAAAGAGGTAAAATATTTTTTTTTCCAAATTTTAAATGTCTAATATTTAAAATTCCAACTTAAGACATTAGTGAAAAAAGTCTCTACTATTTTTTTAACTAAAAGATTTTTAAGAGTCCTGGATTATGATGCCAATAGCAAATGTGTTTGATAATAATTGTATAATGGCTGGAAGTTTACTAATAGGTTAATTAGAACACTTCTTTTTTATAGAACAAAAAGGGTCAATTAGTCTACTTGTATAAGTTTCTATTGGATGCGGAAGTGATTTTTAAATGAGGAGAGCTATACGTTTTGGTCAAAAATAGAGATTTTAAAAATTTTTATTTTAACTAAAATATATAATCATACTTTGCATAATATGCAAATACACTTTATATATTAACCTTGAGTATTTATCCATAAGTTTTACTAATCATATTTTATAATTTTTATGGTTAATATTTATTTGTTAAGATCGTTTCATAATTTTTAGAACAAAATGGAAAAGTAAAAAGTTAAGATAAACTTTTAGAACCGAATTCACCAAATATACAAACTAAGCAGAAAGATAAAAAACTTTAGTTGTATTTGATGAAACTTATTTACTAGTACAAGATATATGATCACCAAAAATTTTCTTTCTCTTACCTTTTTTAACCAAATCAAAAATAAAAGAAATAACTCAAAATAATTTTTTTTCTTCTCTTCTCTCTTCTTGCCTTTCTATTTCTTTTTCATCTCACGTTTTTTTTTTTTTCAACTTCCTCCTCTTCTTCCTTTGAATTTGTTTTTATCTAAATGATAACCAAGATGCCAAAGAGATAAATGTTGGTTTTTATTAACCAATAGTATCTTAGCAAGTAACTATACTATATTAATGGCACATTAATGGTTTAATGTCCAATAATAGCTTAGTAAATGGCAACAAGAATAAATAGTTTAATGCAAGGTGGCACAAGGACTATGGTAATTACAATAATATACCATTATAGTTAATTTAATTAACAACTTAATTAAATTATGATAATTTTAATTAACACTTTAATTAAAATTATATATAGGAGAAACATTTAAAATTAATCAATATTAATTTAACCTCAAATAATATAAGTGATCATTTCTAATTTAATTATTAATTAAATTAATCCTCACATTATAAATATTGACTAACCAAATAATTTAATTTAAATATGACTTAGAAAGTCAATAATTTTAGAGGAATGAAAATACAATATTAATTCATTAATATTATATTAGATAATGTTTCCGAATTCCTCATATATCCAAACACATTAAGTATTCTTTTGGAATTCTTCTTTTAACTATCGATAAAATCTGGAATATTAGTTTGACATCTCGATCAAAATATTAAGTCATCTCGTTATGATTTCGATATTGATTAGAGTCATATCATGTCAAACCTTGATGGTCAATATACTAATGAGTGATAATTTGTGTTCTGATTAAAATAAGACTTACTATTATTAGTCTAACTAATAATATCGATCTTACATCGAATAAGTCATATTTCTCATGGTTAGAAATTTATTTTATCAAAATCAAAATATGAACTCCATTATGATATTGCTCAAGTGTTGTAGGGTAACGAATCCTACTATTAATAATCTCATGTCTCACTACATAACTAACTGTCGTGGCTACGAGCTACATTATTAAGCGTAGAAAACTTAGTACAAGACAAAAGCACCTTTACAACCACCCATAAAAGGATAATTTTGATACCTCAAGTCAAATGACTTCGAGTCGTAAAAAACTCATATATTATTACCAAAAATAATAACTATTGATATCGAGCACTATCTATGCAGTTATTATCATATGTCAATGTTCAAATCCTTAACTCTTTAAGAACCTACTAATTTATCGAAATATCGCTATATCATGGAGCATGAGATTCATCCTCAAAATAAATTATGTGATAACCTAGAGATTCAATGAATACCCAATTCATTGTCCTTTTTTTGGTTATGAAAATTTTTTATATTATTTTTTACCAGATATATTTATCTTATTATTATTAATAACTTGATAATAAAATTTCTGTGAATAATCAATGAGTTTTATATTTCATAGTATAATGTAACTACTATATTCATAATTTAATCAACAACTTGAATATTTTATTTATTATGAATGTGAAATATATACGTGTCTATTGTGGTATATTATTTAATATATAAAAGAAGTGAATGCATTAATAACAAACTTCCACTACTAGTACTATTCACTCCAATATCTAAAATATAGCTTGTAACATCCATGATTTAAGATTTATGAGTGATTGCAGATTTTTAAAAACAATAGGAAATGGGAAGAATCTAAATAAGGTTTAAAATGAAATAATTATTACGTTAAAGGATTAAAAATTAAGAAGAAATTAATTTGGATCCAAAAGGAAATAATTAGAAAGTTGAAGGGTTAAAAGAAAAGGAATACAATTTATTAAAAAGAAATTAAAAGAATATAATATAAGAAAATTATTATTATTTTTATTGTTATTATTATTATTATTAGATAAAAAGAATTTAAATAATACTATATTATTATATAAACAAAAGATAAGAAACAAAATAATTAGATTTTGCAGGGCTAAAGCTTCAACGCCTATTACGGAGGCTAAAATTCTTTTACGGGGAAAAGTTATGATTGATAGTGAGATTTAAATATGATGTTGAGACAAGACTTAGATTATGAATGATGTCATAAGTACTTGTGACACATGAATTATACAATGTGCTATTTGGAAAACAAACAGAACGTACATGACATGATTGTACAAGTTTATGTATATAATTTGAGATATGTCATATGATATGGATGATGTTATATATGAGAGTGGCAACTTGAGTTATGAGTTTTATTACGTATCAATAAAAAGTAATATATATACCTGAAAATAATATATATGGCATGACATAGTAACATGACACGATACTTGATTACATGTATATAATGCAAGACTACATGAGCATAGTGAATGTTATGAGGATGATGATGTAACATGAATGCGATGAATACATATAAGAATATGAATATGGTTATACATGATGATTGAAGTGTTGTGACAATGTAATTGATATAACAAATAAATATGATATGGATATTGTACATAATATATGCATATATATGATTTAAGCGAGTATAATTATAATGGAATTATCATAAAAAAGACATGACTCAAGTTGATTGATTATATGTAATGTCTTATATAAAAGTGATGATACATTTTATATGATATGATTATTAGATATGACTTAGATATATATGATATGTGAACGATGTTCATGGTACTTATGATATGAACACTATAGAAAGGATACATAAACATGGAATATAAATAGTGTGTATATATATATATATTATACCCAGTTAATCGTACTAGACTAGCTATGAGATATATAGCATGTCATTCAGGATTCTTACGGTACCATAGTTCTTCTTCCATGCGTTGTGGGCAAAGTGGTCTAAGTTCTGAGAGCGCATTTGACTCGATCACAGTTATAGATAATTACAATTAGAAATAAGGAAGCTCAAGTTTGGAAAGCGCCCATATTCACAACTCATATCCGATAGTCTAAGTATTGAGTAATTAGGTAGAAAATAGTTAATGAGAATATGATATGATACAGAGATACTAATTATAATATGGACAAGATAACATACTTCACAATGTGATATGATTTGGTTACGCAATCTTGTTTAGATTATGGCTTACTAGATAATATCACATGGAATTGTTTTGAAAGGCATATGATTATGTATTGATGAAATGATGATTGAATGCCATGTTTATATGTGTTTGACATGTAATAATTTTTATGATTATATATATCACTAAGCATTTAATAGCCTTAGCATATGAGTTTCCTGTATGCAAGTTTGGAGCCAGTAGATAACTAAGTTGACATGAGAAGTGTAACACCCTCTCATATATTATGAGTATATCTCATAATACATAGGAATTGATACAAACTGGTTAGCTATATTCTGTTCAAATTTAAAACTTTTCATTTTAAGTTACTATCATATTCTATGCATTTGTATTTGTTTAGACTGCTTGTCTAACTTATTGAATATACAGTGAACTAGTCAATACTAGTTCCTTTTTGCTTGCATAATCAAATATAATATAATATCATTGGCCTATATGACCCTCATATCAGGCTTCTCAACTATATCTAGTTGAGCTATCTCTATCTCTATTTCTTTTTTCCTTTTTTTTTTCTTTTCTTTGTCTTTTCACTATGTTACATGATTACAGAATAACAATTATAATTAATTACATTCCCATAAATAAATGTAATAAATAAATGTATGATATGAATGTGTCCAGTCTAAATTCTAGGGTATTTATAGTCTTCTCTTGGCATGAGCTTGACATCTCCGTTGTCGGCTGCTATCTCAATTGTATCTTGTCTCCATTACCTGCGTGTACATAAAAATACGATAAGCTATTCATAGCTTAGTAATACACATATACATATCAACTCTTGTAACACCCTCGATTTTCCTACATGCATTATGACACGCATTTCATTTAGACATATTTATTTTATAAATATCTTTCACACGAAACACATGCATACGTAGGAATTTTAGCGTAAACATATTCACGAGATAGACTTGATACAGGTCGGTTTATCGCAATAGGAAGAAGTCGTACGTGTCTAGTTATAATTTAAATAATGACACAAGATAATGAAAATGAAATTAAATAAAAGAATTAAATTAGAAACAAACGAAATTTGGTATAGTGAAATTAATTAAAGTAGATAATTTGACTAGATAGTATTTTTGGTATTAGGTATATAAAAATATGTAGAGAAAATAATAATAATAATAATAATAATAATAAATAATTAATTTATTATTATTATTATTATTATTTAAAAATATTAGAAAAGTTAAAAAAAAAAAGAGAAATAAGAAAAATTAAAATGGGATAAAATGACTAAGTCAAAGGGGGCTGCTGCCTTATCCCTTCCAGCCATAGTCTCTTTCTTCTCTCTTTCGTTTTTCTTCAAATTTTCTCTCAAATTCTAGCCAAAAATTAGTCCTCAGGTGAGTAATTATTCCTTCTTTGTTGTTAATCATGATTTGGGTGTTGATGGGTTATGGTTTATGGTAAGAAAGTTGCTAAATATTATATACCAAAGTTCTCGGATTCTGCTTTTGTACTACTAATTTGGAGTCCCTTTTTCTTCATGTTAAAGGCTGATTCTGAAGAAGCACAAACACCAAACTTGTAGCTTTATGTCTTAGGTTTAAGGCTATGTAAATGGTTTTGCATGATTTGGTGTCTGCGGAAAGATATTGGTATTGGACTGGAACTGGTTCCATTGAGGAACCTAGCTGAATCATCTACTATTTTAATTGTGTTTCTATATGATAGAGTCAGTAATTGATGAAACTCAAAATATAAAAGTTGTAGATATATGTGCTATCTAGTAGTACATAACATTTCAGGACCAGATTGTGAGCAGATGTTGAGTTATAGGCAAGAGAGCTGCCTGCTTAGTGTCCTAGACAGGTCCATTCTGTTGTTTGCCAATTTTGAGCTCCCTATAGACATAATCTGTAAATGGTCAAAACATGATGTTATAGGTACATGTCTTAGCTAAATTTTGGCACAAATTTCACCTCCATATATTGTGCATGTTGTGAGTAATGGCCTTCACAAGTTAGATTGGTTCAGATGCCAACCCTGTTTTTGATCAGTCACAATTACCCTACCATATGAGGACCTTAGAGGTAGAATGGATGAAAGTTGTCACATGAAAAATGTTCCATTTTGACATATCTATGTGTATGCAAAGTTTCATTAAAATATGACTTACATGTTGTAAGATATGAAGAAGCAAAATTGGTGTCCCAAAACTGCATAAGGTTAAAAACAGGTCAGAGAACAGAACATGTTTATAAATTGCATAAAATATTCCAAAATGGTCCAATTGTTATGAAAATTAGATATGTTGTAGCCTACATGTTAGCTTTAATTAGAAATAAGAATCATACAAATTGGATAAGTATAGAAAAAGTTACAAGCTACGGAACACATGAATGTCACACTGTCATTATACCCAACCCTAGTTAGTGATCCATATTATGCATATTTCAATTTGTTTAAGTTTCACTAAGTTTATTTAGCTACCAATTGACCAAGTATAATTCAATTAGGCACACAACATATTAGAGAACCCCAAGGAAGTGAAAGATAGTAAGTTAGAGGTTCAATATCAAAAGAAAATGTGAGTTTAATTATCAAACGATTTCTTTGGTATGTGCTATGCGTTATGTGCAATGTGACTTGATTTGCTTTATTTGAATTACATGATTGCTATGATATGGCCAATTAAACTGTATTGAATGTAAAGTATATGTTTGGATTACATGTATAGATTTGCTTTATATAAGACAAAAGTTGACTAAAATGTATAATGATTGTTGCAAATGCATATGCATATGCATATGGACTTAAAAGGCGTCGTGACTAGCTAAATAGCATTGGAAAGCAAAAGAAGAGGCCTATGGCCTAAACAAATGTTCAAAAGCAAAAGTAAAGGCCTATGGCCTAATAAATGTGCAAATGTTACAAATGATCAAGCTAGCTAGCAAATGCAAATGTTCACATGGAAACTAGGGATAGTGTCTATTTAGCCTGGTCACAACAATAAGAAAATGACATAAGCATAAGCAAATGAAATGTTTATATGATTTAACATCATTTATATTCATAAGATATTAATAAATAGAATGACATATAAAATGTTTACGAATGACGATTATTACTTGTAATTGTGGTTGACTTGGTACTTTAGAGAGCTTTTGATAATTATTCTCATTGAGTTGCAACTAACCAAATTGCATCATCTTTTAGGCAAAGAAGAGTAATTAGTTCATTTTGGAGGTGCATACCATATAGAAGACATGGATCACAGGTCACCGATCGAGCCTCACCGATCTCTCTCCTTGCATTACACATATGTGAAGGGTTTTGATCATGTATCACATACATATAACGCAGCGGAAAATAAAAATTTTCAAAACCCGAATCAAAGGATTTTCATGTGCCAATTAAAACTAATTTAACCAAAGAAAATTCAGAATTTATACCTTTATAA
>CATIWF010053405.1:0-66690 GCA_949630135.1 Balakata baccata
TTTAGCATGAAGTATCCCGAAGGAAAATTATCTCCTTTGCTTCATGCAATTCGTACGTACAATAAATTTGGTCATTTCAGAAAGATGGAAATGTGTGCCTCGGGATTCTAAATGGCAGCGAAGCAGGACTACACTTCAATGTAATCGGAGGTACGCAATTAGGGCAGAATACAAACTTCATTTAAGGTTGAAACTGCCGCAATTTTTCTTTCTTTTTTTTTTCTAACATCAACCCAACATTCTTGCTGCGCGGACATTTTCTTTCCAAGACAAAATGGTGATTTATGACAATGAAAGGCATCAGATTGGCTGGGTTTCTGTAAATTGTGACAGACTACCCAAGTCCTGAACCATAGTTCTCTATTAACATTCTTCCTTTCGTGCAATAATGCTTTCTCATTGGAATTTTTTTTTTTTCCTTTTTTTGCTCATGTTTCTTGACAGTGTGGACCGCGATTACAACGGTTACGGTATCCTAGAAGAGCAGTGTCCATCACCATTCATCCGTCAAGACCGATAAGCTGATTGGTACAAAGAACATTACACCAAAGAATAAAAGGAAAAAGTAGCTTCATGGTATTATACTTGTAAATACATACATTTGTTTGATGGCTTGGGTTGACAAAGTGCTATTCTATTTTGTCTGTTTAGTAGCCTTCAGGATTGACGTTAAAAAGTGGTAAAATTTGTTACAAAATACGAGTTCCCTCCATATTTTACGAGAAAAATGCGACGCCATCACTGAAGTTTCTACAAGAATGGTTACGCCTTGTTGGAATAAATTGATCCAGCTGCTTCTGTTACTGTACAAACTGATTACACCTGCATAGGACCAACAAATTGTCAACCCGTGAATTTTATTGTAATGAAATTCATAGTTGTTTACTGAGAAGTTTTAAGTTGCCAACAAATATAAGGAATTGGATTATCTTGAAAATTATACAAAAGTTACAACTTGCTTTTTATGAGAGAAAAAAAAATACAAATTCATAATCAAGAGATATACAACTAACCAGCTAAAAACATGTACAAATCCCTTACTTGATGGCATTGGAAATTTTAGAGCCACAAAAAATGCTCATTTTATTCTGTTAGTTCTCTTGATGGCAAGTAACTAGTGCATTATGATTAAGAGACATTGAAAAACTCAATTCCAAGATGACATCGTAAGTTTTATTACCAATGTGATGTTCATTCCCTTACTGGATGCTAAACCGGTGTATAAGAATAAGAACCATCAGATTGAAGTTTTGACTACCATGTACACATTCAATATGTGGGTTGATCTCTGGTGCAAGTATTTGTCATTCTTACATCTAATATATGGATGTAACTCTTCATGGTGAAAATTAATCTAGAAAAGCATAATAATTAATACTTGATTAGGTAAATAAAATAATGGATGAAACTAACCTCAAAGATCAGGAACTTAATATGGCAAGTTTCACCATCTTGAAATGCTATGAGACACGATTTGTGCACTGCACAATCAAACACAAACCTCGGAAGATTAATACAAAGCGAAAAAGGAAACCCAAAATATGACACTGGTACTCGATGATTCACAGATCCTGCCATCATATTGTGCATCAGTTTTTTGAAATGCAAATTCTAAGAATTACCATTTCGGTTTAGTAGTTTACAACTATAAAAAGTAAAGCTCTTACAAAGAAGAGCCAGTTAATGGACAATTCATATTTTATGCAGCTTTTTATTAAATGCGCAGAGAAAAAAGTTCACGAAAGAAAACAAAGGGATATACCTTCGCATGAGAAATTTTTGTTATAGCCTCAATATGAAAATTCTGGAGTTCCTCGAGAGCTGTGACATCCAAATCATCAATATCTTCACCCTGACAGTAGTTCCAAAGTGTTCTTTGTTAGTAGATTGATTTTCCTTTTTTCCCATTTTTTTCTTCCTTTCAATTATTTTCATTGCACTTACATATGTGGGCTTTATGATGTACCTCAGAAAGCAAAATATTGTGATAATTAATTCCTGGGATGTCTTTAAATTTAAAATAGAAACCAGAATTTCATCTCCCTAAATTAGATGGTATGCTTAATAAAAATGATAACCAATTTGACAAAATTATAAAATAGTTGAAAGCAATAAAATATGGCATCATATATCCATGTATGTCTGCTCCAGATCTTATGAGTTGATCATAGACGAGCCATCGAATTCTTGATAATGAAGTAGCCATTTTATCTTTATCAACACTAACATTGGAGCACTGGACTGCACTGCTTTACACATGCATGAACTCCAAAATCATGTATTTTGTAAGGTGCAAGCAAACACTCAAAGAGAAGTACCAGTTGACAGCTGAGGACATAAAGGACAATTAAATCAAAGACAACCTTAGACAAGGCTACAATATATTAACAGACAAAAACACAGACCCAGCGAGGAAACTTATTAAAAAGCAGAAGCAGGATCATTGTGCACAAATTCCACATCCACATACACATCCACATAACTTGAAGGAACAACCTAGAATAAATTATCCCATCTAATTATGGAAAGGGAAAAGGCCTGAGCAGACAAATTATGATCAAGGATCTCGGGTAATTGCTCAAAGACAATATAAGATGTTCTATGTTTTTTTTCTGTACATTTTCCTGAAATTGCAGCAGCCAATCCGATTACAGAAGTCAATCAGCTAGACAAAAGTTACATAAATTTGAAAACCAATCCAAAATTCTATTTAATATAGGCAAAACCCATTCTCAGGTCCCTGAATTGATACATTGGTTCACAATTCCTTTATTTTGTCTGAGTCCTTAAACGCTTATTTTATCATCATTAATTGATTGAGTCCCATCAATGTTCATAAAATAAAAGTTTAGGGACTCAATCAAACAAAAATAATAGTTTAAGAACCTAATCTAACAAAATAAAAGAATAATATAACAATTTGTTGTAGTTCAAGGACCTGAGAATGGGTTTAGCCTTTAATATAAAATGGAATAAAATATGCAGTTTCAATTGTTCTTTGTAAAAAGTGGGGTGAATTACACCAACAGTAATTTAATTATCTAACTCGTAACAACCCAGTACCTAAACTATTATTTGTAACAAAAAACCTCCTTAAACTTTAATTTTGTAACATAAAAATATCTGCCGTCAAAATTTGTTAAACAATTTAATAGAATAATGATATGGACTTTCCATATCAGTAAAAAATGTAAATGTCACATGTACAAAATAGGTCCCGCAAAAAAATTTTACCTCTTTCACTTTTTCTCAAACCAAATATAATCAAACATTATGTTAAATGGTGAAAATTTTTTGTGGGATCCATTTTGTACAAATGACATTTATACATGGAAATTTTTTACTAATGTGGAAAGTCCACATCAACATTCTATTAAATGATTTAACAAATTTAGACGACATGTACATTTATGTTACAAAATTAAAGTTTAAGGAGTTTTATATTACAAATAATAATTTAGGTATTGAGTTGTTACGAAATAGATAGTTGAAGCATTGTCGGTGTAATTCACCCTAAAAAGTGTATACCTTTAATCTTGACAATAGGCTTTCCATTTCTTTGCATCTTCTTCTTTCATCTTGATAGCTCACTCTTAATTCATCTATGGTACTTGTCCCATCCATATTTTCACCTATTTCATCTTTGGACATTCTACAAGAACGACCATTGGATGGCAGAAATCCATTTTTAAGTCCAATCCTAGAAATATGAGATACATGTGCCCCTTCACATGGTATGTCCTCATAATTGAAGCCAGTCTTTTGTACCTTTGCAATCAGCATCCACGTATTGGCAAGCTCATTTTCCAGATATTCTTCACGCCATTTTGCTTCATCAAATTTTCCTCGTAGCTCGATTTCCTTTTTCTCTTTCTCAGATAATGCAGCTTCCAGGGCAGCTTCCCTTTGGTATCTTGCATTTAGTTCTTTCTGTAACTCCTCAACCAAGAAAATATCCTCTTGTCTTCTATTACGACCATCAGATCGAGCATTCCTGGAGCTTTTCTGTTTGGAACTATATGAAACAGAACCCTGACAACAATTAGATCTGCAATGCATCTCTTTTGAAGTAGCCAGATCACCAGTCAGCTTTGCATTTTCATAAGAAAGCCTGGTTACTTCTTCAGCCAAGTTTCGAAGTTCAACTGCTGCAGCTGCAGCCAGTTCCTTTGCATATGCAGCTTCCTCTGCCTGTTTTTGACACCGAATTTCAAGCTCATCCTTCTCTTCAACCAATTTCATATTTTCTTGCGCTAGATTCTCTATCTCAGCAGCCTAAGGACATGTAAATGAAAGACAACAGTCAATCCAGTTAAACCCCCTTCCCCACCCCACCCCCCCCCCAAAAAAAAGGGAAAAGATGGAAGAAGAAAAGTAGCTTCTGACAATTAGCATTTGATCATCTATGGCAGAAGATGCCCAGAAATAAAGAAAAAGATCAACCTGTGAAAGAACTTGCGAATTCACAAAAGCATTGGCATCAAATTCTTTGGTATCCTCTTGGGAAAATATTTTATTCAAGCTCATCACACTTTTGGGTGTATTTTCATCAATATAGGTTTCTTCAAATGGCAACATCTTATTCCTCCCTTCTTTGTTCTGTCTTGGTAGCTCTTCAGAACATGCTTTGTATGTATAACACCCAGATCGTGCAAGTTGTTGACTGTTACCCAATAATGAATCCTGCTGTTGTCGCAGAAGAAGAATTGTCTCTTGCATCTCACTATTTTCTGAAGTCTGACAAAGCAACCATATATTATATAAAAAGATATAACTAGTTGTGAACAAGAATATCACAAAATTCTGGAATTGCACCTTTATTTGCAGTTGCTCCTGAAGTATTCTGTTATCTGCCGACTTAATCTGAAACACCCAACCCACATCAAAGTGATCAATTTAGTAAAACATTCTGCATCTGAAACTGAAAAAAAAAATATCCTTATAGCTAACACAAGTAATAGGATAACAAACCTCAAGTTCAAAAGTTTTTTCATTTAGCTGAGTCGTGAGCTTGGATATAGCCTATCACAAAGTAACAGTTACATTACATAAGACAAGCTACTCATCAAAGATACACCATCTGGCATGAATGTCCAGATCTCTGATTCACTTATATTTTTGTGGATCATCAAAATTCAAAGGTCAGCAGTTCAAAATAAAGGCAAACCAAGTTACCCTGATAATGATAATAATAAGAACCTCCAAAATCAATGTGTTATTCTACTGGGTAGCATTTAAGTAGAAATTTTGAATTAGCCATTAATTTGTTATAACTAGAGGAAGAGAAAATATCAACAAATCTTAAGAGTGTATAGAAAATAACAGCATATTAGGACATTTGGATCCACATTTTAATTATTCAAATTATTCCCATCTATGTAATTAACAAAAAAAATTGAAGCATATACGTTAAATCCAAAAACTTCCTCTCAAATCCATGAAGCCAAATGCAACAACTGAAGAACTATTAACAAACAAATGAAGTGTGATTGCATAAATTGAAAAGGAAAATTGAATAATTACTTTCATTGAATAACTCAAAGAATTTGGTCTTTTCTAAAAGAAAAAACTTGCAGGATGCAGCAACTTTTATCAACGATGGACATATGCAAGAAAATAAAAAATTACTCCCATCAAATTCAGATGGACTTAGGGGTTCAATATCAAAGCTCATGCTGAAGAACATCTCTTTTATGTTTTTTTCTTTTATTATTTTTGCAGGATGCTAGTTAAACCATAACTCTTTTTTTTTTTTCTTTTAATCTTTATATTCCTCAATATTTGTTTATTTGCATTGTCATTTTAGTTTCTCAAATTTCTACTAAGATCTCTCACTTTCTTATTGGTACATCAGAACACACTAAAAACCTATCACTTAGCATGAACTTACCTGTGTCAACTCCATGCTGCTTGATGTAAGTGGAGTCATCTCAACAGAACCAATCATGCGTTGCTCCAGAACACGAATCTGAAGCCTCTTTTCACTAATTTCATCTTTCAACTTCTGCATTTGTTCCTACATCAGATCAATGTGACAACAAAAGAATTGCCCATTAAAATAGATTAACTTCTGACTGTATTAGGACACTGATCAAGATATATATTAATGCCAATCATGTTTTTGATGTCAAATTAAAGTCAAGAACAGGCAATGTATCACCTTCAGTTGTGAATCTTCAGGATTGATAGCAGCTTGTTCTGACAGTCTTTTCAGTGAACTAGTACACAATGCCACCTCTCCAGCTAACATTTTCATCTGCTCACGAAGCAGGTCCATTTGGTCTGTGATTGTGCTTCCTGTCTACATAAATACCAGTAATTCATTCTAGTTAATCCTTCAACTGCAAGAATCGTTGAAATATTCCCAAAGAGTTAAAATACTCAAGCCAACAAGCACCGAGTTTTAGCCAATTAACCATAGTAAAAACATAGTATAGCCATCTAATTTTGCCTACAAAACCCAGGAGGATGGCAGAAAATAAAATGTTGATCTAGGATCAGCAGCCTGAATATGTATATCAGAAGACAGCATAGCTGGGAAGACCAAAACTAAACTATGTAATGCCCCAGGGGATGGGAATATCAAACAAATATTACCAAGGAAAGCTAATACCAAAAATCAAGTTATCACCAAATGGAAAGCTCATTGCAATGCTCTTCAGACAGAGCTCTTGAATTGCTAGTACATGTGACAGTTTGACCTTCTAAAACACAAATAACCCAAAAATCATAACTATAAGCAACGGCCTGTATATTAAAATATTGAAGCACTTCCAAAGTAATGATTAGAGTTTCTCTTACTGGAGGCAGCAGGCAACCTCCAACGGTGGCACTAAACAAATCACCAGCTTGGGTTCTTTCTGGAAATGAGTCAATGAACACAGAATGATCTCCTTTTCTACTGATTGATCTTCTCTGTCCATCCTTCATATCACTAAAAATGGCTCTATTTTGTGATGATTTAGAATAAGATGCAGGTGACCCAGTTGCCGAACTTTCACTATCCGTACTTGGCGATGACCTAACCAGATTCTCAGGCTTCTGTACACGAAATATTTTAAAGCGTCATTGACTTCAAGTGTCATGAGAGTATCCAGAATGATGAATTTGGTCGACCTTTGATTTTTTAAAACCAATCTCAATTGTCAGGATCTCTAACAGAATACAAAAGAAATATACGACCTGCAGCAACTGACTTTTTTAAAAAATTGGGGTAGTAGAAAGTAGATGCTGCTCTTGTAATCAATGCATGTTGAGGAAAAGCAGAAAGGAAGAAAATTTAGCTCAAGAAGCATGTAAAGAGAAGCATCATATACAAATAAATCAATTATGAGATATGAAAATTTCTTTCTTGACCACCAATAAGGGGGTGTTTGGAATTAATGTTGAGGGTCCTAAAAGCAGATTTTAAATTTTTTTTATTCAATTGACTGATTTTTTAAACTGTTTTTTTCAAATCTACTTTTGGAAAAAGCATTTATTTACCTATTTCTGCCAAAAGCAGTTTTCAAAACTAAAAAAAAATTAAAAATACAAATTTTTTTCTGAAAAACGCTTTTTTTAAACGCAATGTCAAATAGGGCCTAAGACTAACAAGCCATGGCCCAAGTCCAAAATCAAATTATGCCAATGCAAACGCGCACCTATAAAGTGAGACTCACCCTTAATTTAAACCAGCCAAGCATCCCACGCCTCCTGTTCCTTTTATAATCCTTCACCAACTCATCTAGATTAGTAATATCATCCCCTCTGTAAGCTGAAAGCTCAGAGGCATAGCTTCCAGCATCTTCTTCAACAATGTATTCTCTTTTCCTATCAGGCAAGTATGCTAGCTGCAGCAACAACATAATAAAGCATGAATGCTTAAAGGATGCCATCTGATCCATCTCAAGTAGTGAACACCAGAAAATCAGTTTTGCATAAAGCTGAGCTTAATACAATTGCTAACCTCATCTTCCCCAAAAGAATGCCTTCGCCTATGACCTGGTTTTTCTGGAAGACTTGGTTGAATGGAATTCTTGGTGGAAACCAAGATAAGTTTAGTCAACCGCTGAATTCTCCCCATTAAAGCTGCCTTGGCTTGTTCCTCTTCTTCCAGTCGTGACTGTAATTTGACCTGACCAGCTTCCAGCTTCAAAACCACAAGAAATTAAAGATTAGAATGAGAAAAAACAATTATTTAGCCACATTCACACAACAACTAGCAATTGCACTAAATGGAATCTAAAACTTTTATAATAGGGGCCCAGACTAAATTGGAACTTAGCAAATAACAACAATGAGTAGAATAACACACTCTGCAATTACACCATACTAACTAGAGTACTAGACCACAAAAGATTGATGTTTCACATGCTGGAAAACATCAACATCATAGTCTTATACATGAAAGGAAATCTTGTGAATGATAAAATATTTTATCAATTTATGCAAAAAGGGGATGACTTAACAAATTTACTATCACTTGGGTAGCTTATATCCCTTATCTCTGAACTTATTATTAGTGTGCATTATACTTGAACTTCAATTTGTCTCTTAAAAAACACTAAACAATATACTTTTCTATTAGAGTTTGATACTAAAAGGGTAGTGAAAATTTTATTGAAAAATAAAAATTAATTAAAAGTGCTTCACTTACAAAGTAAATGATTGAAACACAATTAAGTGAAATTTAAATCATATTAAAAGTATTTTATTATATAATAAAATTATGTTATAGATACAGGAATATAAACACAGTTATTTTTAAGAGACAAATTGAAATTTAAGAATATAAATGTGCACCAGTATTAAGTTTATCGTTGATGAGCATAGTTAATTCTATTGTTTAATAGCCTAAAGCCAAAAAATTAGATATCCATCTCAAACCTATAAATTTTTCCAAAAGAATTCAATCACACATGCATAAATCCATGTGTGAAAAGTCAGTAAAATGGACTTTGTACATAAAAAATTCCTGAAAGGTGAGAGTTATTTCAACTTTGAACACTTAAATTCATGTCAATCTAACAGCAAACTGAGGGTGGTTAATCTAAACCCTAATCTTTAAAACATTGGGTGTATCAATCAATATTTTAAATTAAATGCAGACCAGAAGTACCTGTAAACTGCACATCTTTTTGGCTAGAAAAACAAATCCCATACACAGTTAACACATTTGGAGTACAAAATAAATTATATACAATAACCACAATCAGTATGTTTATACATCACATCCTGCATATGATAACAAGCTAGTGAGAAAAATTATGTCAAATAAGTCATTTTGACACATAAAATTGAGCTATGTGCTTTTCATGTGTACCTTCAGTTGCCATTGACTGATTTTCACCACAAGCCTGGTAATGAATGAACAAGAAAGCATTCTAAAAGTAATGAATAGATTCACAAACCTGAAGCTTCAAATTAACCAAATCTTCTTGGGCAGATGCAGCCATAAAAGGATTTTCCAGTATTCCACGCCTTAATTGCTCAAGTTCTTGCTTTAAGCAGCAAATTTCCTTCTGATATTTTTTTATGAGAGACTTCTCATCCATAATCTAAGCAATAGAATTTTTTAAGAAATGAAAAATGATTATGAAAAGGCAGAGTCAAAAATAAATAACATTCACAAAAATTTTGAAACCATGATTAACCTTATTCTGGGAAGCCCTGATTTCCACATGCTTGCTTCTGTGTGCAAACTTCAATGTATTGTGGGTCTCTTCACTATTGCTAGAGGCAGGTGTTACAGTACAAATAAGCTACAAGAAATTTTGAGAAGGAAACTTAGTAAAAACGCAACAATATGCAACTACAGTAATAATTAGGAAAAAACATCAAAACAGCAATTGTAACAACGCCATCCATGCCTCTGGAAAAAAAGAGAAAGATTCAAAACAACTAACAGATCTGAATATTCTGCTATAGAAAACAACTAGATTGAGTAGCAGCAAAAAAAAGAAGGCATCTATCATATAAATACCAAGACATCTGCAGTAGCCAGGCCAACTTACAGATACCCGTCCATGGCCACTCAGGGATGACTGCAACAGACGTGTGAGTTTTGAATCTCGATATGGAATATGAGTTGATTTTGCATCTGTTAGTTTAGAAATTACCTGCAAAAAGAAACAGCAAGAAGTCCAAATATCCAAAATTAATGCTTGGCGACAACATGGAACAAACAGCTTAAAAACAAGTGCATAAAAATCCTCTAATCTAAAGAAAAGTCTTTCACCCACAGTCAAGACTCCTAAATTTCATGCTCTAATAAGTTTAAGTGTGGTGTCAAGATCTATTAATATATAGTATTCATATTGTTTTGTATTCAACAATAAATTATCAGCAGCAGCAACAGAGAAAATTATGCATACAATTTTTTAACAATGGTGATTTATTCTTCATAAAAAAACTAATTAAGAATAATTAGTACAAGCAAATGGGTTGAATATAAAGCACAAAAGTAAATGCTCTTAAAAGCTCAAAATTGGTTCAATCTACACATTACGATTGAAACAGAAAAGGCAAATCAAATAACCGGAGCACTTTCTTACAGTGCCAAGAGTGAGCAAGCTTTTGTTAATGTATGAACCCTCTTTTCTCCGCAGTCCAGTTGTTTCAGTTTTTGAGCTTTCAGATCCCGCAAGATCAATTAAATTCTGCAAAATAGAGGGCTCAGCACCAGATTGTAATGAACTGTGCAATTGTGTTCAAATAGTCAGGTCATTATAGCAAGATAACAGGAATTACCAACTGAGACAAAGTCACATCTTCTTCCCCTTGATTTTCTCCGTGTGGACTGCTCTCAATAGTCTGAATACAACAATGCATTTACTATAGCAAGCTAAAATCTATGGAAAAATAATAAGCCATCCCAGGATGGCCAAACTGTGCTATCAAATCTCTCAATGATAATAAATATGGTTTAGGTGTCTAGAGCTTTACAGGGTTTAGCTCAAGTCTCTAAAGTAGTTGTCATATTGAAATAGAACTATGAATGTTCAAACCTTTATAACTGAAAGCCAAAAATACATACCAAGGTGAATATAGTGTGGCTCCGACTGCTTAGAAGATTGAAATTATTAGAACCAACATGTCTATGTTCTGCAAAATATCAGAGATAGCAGGTTTAAATGTGCAAAACTGCATAAACAATAAGTTTCCAACAAAATAATTTGGAAAAAGAAAATAAAAAATATAGGGTTATGCCTACACTAGTCATGTTGGATATAAGTTAGAATTTATAGTAAGACATTAATATTCACATAGACCAATTGTAGCTGTGTGCATGCATGTGATCTATTACAAATGCATTATGCATCAGAACAAACTCCAAGAAAGATAGCAAAGTAAAGTGTGTCAAATAAAATTGAAGAATGTGAAAGAAGCAACTAAATGTACCGAACAATTACTATACAAGTGCAATAGAGGCCATATACCTTCTCCAGATGCTATCAAAGAAAGAGCATGAGCAGGTGACAAAACAACTTCCTCTTTAATTCCCTCAACATAAGTTCCCTGCCAGTTAAATGACAAGCACATTAGGAAAACAAGATTTCTAGTACTTGGAAACTCAAGCTCGTGTTATTTAGCAGAAAGAGATTAGTAGGATAAATTCAAGTTATGAGCTGCAGGGAAATTAGTTTATGGCAAGAAGCTGAATATTGTAGTATACTAGTTTAGCAAAAAAAAAAAATAGAGATGCAAAGATGACACCACCAAGGAATCAAAAAGCTTCTTTTGGTGATGGAGCAAAAAATAATGACATGATATATTCACCACCTCATGATATATTGAATATGAGAAAGGGCAGCCCAACCTTTTCACAGAACATAACCAAACAAAGACCCACAGAAAAAGCATGGACACAGCTCAGAAGACAGAAGACAGCATTAAATCACATAGGAAATGATAAAGAAAGTAGACAAAAAAAAAGAAAATAGCATCTCAAAAAACACAGCTTCTGCTTTGCAGACTAGACACTCGACTTCAGATGTAAAGCTATTCAACCAGTCATTTAGCCTGTAGAACTTTATGCTTCAACATCCAAGCAATGCAACCAAGGGTTTACCACCAACTTCATCAAAAAGTTCAATTTCAAAAAATAAATCCTTATATATAACTCTCAAGGCAAACAAACCTTACAGGGGTATATATGGTATTTATAGCTGCATAAATATCCTATATCTTTAAAAAATACCTGTGCATCCTCTCGTATTCTTAGGTTTTGCCCTGTTGGATCAAGTAAATCATTGATAACCTGGGAGGTGAAATAAACAAGGTGATTAGCGGCAAGTATTAGTCACAAACATAAGGAAGTTAATTCCTATTGTGACTAACCTCATTGTAGATTTCTAAATATGAAACACGAAGAAGAAATTCCCTCCCAGGCGTCTGAAATATTGCTGTAATGTTAGACAATAGTGAAATATTTGTTTAATTTACAATCAACATCATGAAGACTCCAATACCTCTTGTATAATCCCAAAAACATCTTTCACTGCCAACGGAATAATTCCAGGTGACTTTTGCTCTCCCTGAAGTATGATATATATATAAAGGTTCAAGTTTGCAGCTTAGTAGTTACAAAATTAGAGAAATAAGGAAAATAATTGACCAAAACCTACATACAGGAAAATTGAAGATCAGCCAATTATGTAACCTATACTTCTAATATTTCTTTCCAATGCCAAGTCAACACTATTTCATATAATAAGGTTATGTATTCCATTCTATAATAAGCACTTTCAACCACAGAGATGTAAAGTGAGTTCCACAACCATCAAACAAAATAGTCACAATTTCTGAATTCATGTTACACATCTCCTTTCAGTGACTTACATGCATTGTGTGAGTCTTCCCACTACTAGTCACGCCATATGCAAATACTGTACCTGCATAATAGAAATAACAATTGAGGAAGACCAATTGCTGACAAATGCATTAAGTGAGTATTTTAAAACTTAATTACATAAGTTATTACTTTTCCCATAAGAGAGCCGTTCACAATTTGTTACTATCAGGCATTAGCATTATAATTTGAGCTAAACAAACTTAGTCTTCTCCACATACAAGCAACAAGACAAATCCAATTTTTTCTTTCCTTTTGAAAAAAAAAAATAAAAGTAAGAATCTTCCAAACGACTGCAGCACTCCCTCCCCCCCCACAAAAGAGTACCTAAATAGGAATCATTTTTAGAACAAAAAACCCCAGTTCCAGACACATGGCATCTACTCATTATAGACTACTAGGTATATTAATAGAATAGGAATAAATTCCTGGAGAAGTATATCACCCAGTCAGGGAGAAAGCCAGTATACAACGCAGCCTGCCTGTTCGACATTAAGAATAGGAATCAAAATTTCATATAAATGCACAAAAATGATGATCAACTGTAGAAATATCCTTATTGCTGATCTTAAGTACCATTAGAATGCAAGTCATGACACTAGTTTGCTATGCAATATGCTGAGCTATAAGCCAATAATATTTCATCTCCGGTCTAATATGTGAATCAAATACAAAAGAAAAATAGTGAGAGCATCATAGGAATATCCTGTCTGTCTATAAATAATAAATTCTCATAATAATAGGTTACTCCTCTCAACAACCAGCTGAAGTTCAAAAATCTAAGTATCCATAGCTGGAGGGTAATCTAAAATTTCTTCACTAACTGCAATGCATAGAACACCTTAACTTTGAAAAAGAAATCATATACCATTGATCCCTTGCATGGCACCGCTAACAACATGCTGAGCAGCAATATCATAAACATGGCGAGTTGTCGTTGCAGGACCAAACACTCTATCTGCAAGGGAAAGAGTCATGAGCAATTGAATAGACAAATGGACACAACATACCGAAGTTATAAGTAAAAATAATAAATCTTTCAACCATAATGTATAACCTTCAATTATGTCGACATGTATAATAGTCTTATGGAGAAATCGTATTGGCAAATATCCATGCTTTACATTATATTACAGAAAGTCAAAATTCAGAATACCAATGAACTTCATTATGGCTATAGAAACATCAAATATTTACATGAATTGTGCATGAATTTTATTGAATGACCCAAAAATACTCAGTGAGAAAACCAAAAGGGCTATTTTTTGCAAATTTAGAATATAGACATAAACATTCCTTTTTTTCCCCTTACAAAAAGCATAAGCCTCAAGGCTAAGGAAGACAAAAGCTATCCATGTATTGTCATAAAACCGACTCAACATTACATGATGGCTCCTGAGAATGACATTATAAGGTGAAGCAGCCGTATATGCACACAAAATGGTGTATGAATTTTTTTTCTAAGACATAAAAAAGGCTACCATGCCTACCAAAAGACACGGATGACCTTTCTAGAAGTGTAATCAATCATTACATCCTCTCAAGACTAACCAAAACCATAACTCCATAAGCAGTTGCAGTATTATACTAACCGAAACCATAAGCAATTGCAGTATTATACTCGTTCCTCACTGTATAATCCCCCTCCGCGTACCACGCTATCTCGTCGCCTTTACTAATCTCTCTAGCACTGTCCACATACAAACACAGTCACCACAGCTAAAACAACGGGCCAATAGCCACAAGTCAACCAAATCGAAAATTTCAAATGAATGAAAGAACACGCAGTAAACATTCTACACGCATTATACTACCTGAGAGGGCGGAACCTAACAGTAACGGTCACATTCTCCTTAGTTTTGCTAGTTTCTGGTCGGTCGATCGGCTGGACAGTCGGACTTAGACCTTGACTTACGGGAGTGCTCGAAAGCCTCGAAAGAGGCCTGGATGACGTCGTTGAAGAAGGAGTTGCGGGCCTTCCAGATGGTTTCGGCGCACCAATAGCTGGCGGCGACTGGGCCGGTGACTTACGGGAGCGGAACGGTGAGATAGCCGATGACCGGTGGGGCCGACTGGAAGAAAACATGAGGTAGGAAGAGGGAGAAAGCAACGGAGAAAAGAGTTCCTAGCTTATAGAGAGAGAAAACGGGAATCAGTAAGAGTCAGGTCAGGTGGAAGTCACATGGCCGGCCAAGGACAGGAAGAGGAAGTATGTGTTATTTTGTATATGCCGCCTTTTGGACTTTGTTTGGCGCCCTCCCTCCAAACGAGGCTGTCTTCTATTTTTATTTGTTTAATTTTCAAAATTATTTATTAATTTATTCTTTTTTTTTTTTTAAATCCACCCTGATATTGTGTCTCCATCAACCTATTTTACTAATTCTATTGGATAAATTAATTATTTTATTTTTATATGAATTAAAAATAATTTAATTGATATTCTTATATTCCAATTGGAGTGCTCTTCTCTTAGCATTTACTATTTTTAACATGAACCATTAGTTTTTCAATTTTTTATTACCTTACAATTTAGATTTTTTTTTTATTTGATTCGCATGGGAATAAATCTTTGTATATTTGTAGATATTGAAGTTGACTTTTTTTTTTTTTTACTTTGCATATATTTAGGATTATAATAAATTTATTTTAGATTTTTTATATTCCTCATAGTTCCATATGTGATGTTATAACATTATGGTTAATCCACTATAAAATGAGGCTGATATCTGAACATATATAAAGGGATAAACATACATATGAATTAAAGTAATAATAAAATATGTTACATGTTTAGAAGTCTAACTTTTTTTAAACTTTACTTTAAAAATCTAAAATAGATGAGGCTAATGACTGAGAATAAATTAATTGAATTAGATGGAATTGTTATTTTGATTTAATTATACTAATTTTTTATTTACGTGTAAAAACACGTGATTATTATTAGATATTGAACTTGTCATTAATTCAGTAAATAATTTTAATTACTTTTAATTATCATGTAATTTAATTACTAATGGTTGTTCATTATAGTTTATTCTTAAATTTTATATAAAAATAAATTATATTATGCTATGCTCGTATATTTTAAAAACTTAACTCATTAGGTACATGATTAAAATAAATTAATTATTAAATTATATAAAAATCATTGAGAAATTATAACTTTTCAAATAACTTAAAATAATTGTACTCAATATTTTAAAATTCATGTTATACATTGCGTATATAATTGTAATTTAGTTTAAACTTACCATTATATAAATTCAATATGTCAGTAAAAATCATTATTGTTGTACTTTGAATGATAATATGTTATTATTTTAGAGAAAAAATTACAATCCTAAGAAAATATAGATTATAATGCATGTAATATGATTGAAATCTATATAATTTTTATTTTTGAATTTTCACAATTATTTTTCTTTCCAATCCTAAATAAAAATTTTATTATGATTATAATCTGTATATACTGATTAGATAAATTAAATCAATTCTAATCCTAATCATTATTAAAAAAAAAAGAAAAATATTGAAATTAAGATATTGAGTATTTTACAATCATTTTGTCTATACTCTCAAATTATTAATTTGTTCATTATTAAAAGTCATATATAAAATAAATTTAGTAAGTATTTAACGATTATTTTATTTATCTCCTTATTATCAATCATCTATATGCGATGTACGTAATTTTTAATAATTAGACTCGTCATTATTAGATAATTAATAATAATATTGTCGAGTAATTTAATTTTAGTTATTTTTTAATTATCATGTCATTGAACTTTATTTAATTTAAATACTAATAGTTCATTATATTTTATTTTTAAATTTTATATAAAAGTAAATTATATTATAGTGTTTGAGGAGATATTTCTATTTTATAGAATATGTATATCTAATAAAATGCAAGGAAAAAAAAACAAAAAAAAATTAGAATTTTACAGCTCATATTATATATGTCATATAGTAAAAGATTGAAAATGAGTTTTGAGTTTAGACGGATCAGTACAAAAAATTCTTTTAAAAATAAATCATTTTTAAAATAAAACATTTTAAAAATTGTCTAACAAACCGATTAATCCAATCACTATAAAAATTCATTGAACCTTTTTTTAACTCATCAAATTAACCTCATGCTAGATCAATTACTCATTCATTCATTTATTTTTAATATTAGTTATTTGAGTCCTAATAGGATTAGACTTCTAATTGATGAATTATACTATTTACTAATAAATTAAATTATTAAATTAAATGATATAAAAGTAAGAATAAAGGAACATACAAATTTACCGAAAAACTAATATAATTGTATTAGTTGATTAAGTTATTTTTGTTATTTAATAATTTAATTTATTGTAAATAATATTAATAATTCATTAATTATATTTGGACTTGGTAAATATTATATATATATTTATATATATAATAGATAACTAATATTAAAAAAATAAAAAATAATTTAATTTTTTAATAAAAGAATTCGATTGCCATTCAATTGTTTTTTTTATATATAAACACAAAAGTAAGGTCCAAAGTAGCATATTAATGAATAATTATTTGTAAATAGTATTAATAATTCATTAATTAGAAAATAATAAAAAACCAATAATTCTCGTTATTTTTTATTGATTTGATTGAATTAGGGAAGGGAAGAATAAATTAATAGAGATAGAAAATAAAAATATTTATTTTCTTTAGAATTTTAAATAAATAGACTTTAATAATTTTACACTAATAGTATTCAAATTTAATTTGAGACCTCTATATATAAAAATGGGAATAAGAAATGGATAAAGTTAAAAAAAAAAAGACCAATATGATTATATTATTTAAATGTGTTAATAGTATGATAAATTAATTTGATATTTACTTTAATTATTTTATCTTATTTAATAAATTAGTCTTATTTATATGTTTCACGTGCGGTTATTAATTTTTGACATGAATATTTTTTTAAAAACAAAGTGTTAAATATTTTTTATATATTTTTCAAAAGTTGGATATTGAACTTAATTATAATATAAATTCTTATTACTATATTATGAATGATATGATAGCTAAAAATTATAATTTCAGGTGACTTACATACTAATGTGGCATATTAACTGATTACTATATCATTTTTTATTAGAAAATTGAACTTGATTACCATATTGTAATATTTTTTAAAATTTTGATAATAAATTACAATAATTAAAATTTTTTGTATTAATTTACAATATAGTGATAAAAATTGATTTCATATATGTTATTAAGAAGACATTTGGTTCAATTGTTAATCGATAGCATGTAGCTATTAGTTGCTAGCTGATTGAAATTAGTGTTTGACAAAATTAATTGAATTGTTGTCATTAAAATGTAAAATTATTGATAGTTCAATATATATATATATATATAAGTAAAGAAAAAAAATATAGTTATTATTTGATACAATTATATATTATTTGACATAATAATTAAAATAATAACAACAATAGAAATATATAATTAATTATAAATAAAAGTTTGCACTATATTTATAATTTATAATGTATATAATTAATTTAACATATTTTATTTTGAATATATTGATTTTAAAATTGTGTTTTTTTTAATAATTTTTTTATATACTATACATTTTATTTTAAATAGGTTAAATTTGTCGTTTCATTAAAAAAAAATTATATTTCAAAAAGTTTCAAAAATAATTTTTTTTAAACAGTTGTCTATTAGCTTATCGAACACCGATAATCAACTATTAGAGATTAAAAGAACTATGAGCTGCATCAAATAACGCCAGAATCAAATATTCCCTATCCCATCTTAACCGCCCACCACCTGGTTTGCATATCAGGTCCCATCCGAGGTCAATCCGTTTTTGCGCCCACTTTTTATATAACCAGACCTCAATAGGCTTCGAAAAAATGTAAATTATATCATGCACCCATTAATAAAACTGTGCGTTTGACACAACTTAAATCGATTATTTCTCATGCTCCCGCTCTCACTAAGGTATCTTTCTCAAATTTTCTTCCTTTTAGTATATGTTGTTCGCCCCTGATTTTTATTAAAATTTAGGAAAAAGTACAAATAATGTTTTTCGTGATTTTCAAATAAACGATGCGTTACTTTTTTCGAATAAAACAAAATAAACTACATACTTTGTTAGCAAAAAATAGTATATTGTTATTAACGGTGCTAAGTGGTACTGATGTAATGATGATGTAACATTTTTTCTGACGTGATGCTGATGTGGTATCCACATCAGTACTCACGTGACATATATGTAGCATTGACACATCAAAAAAATATTTACATCATCGCTGATATTAGTACCATTTAACGCTGTTAATGGCGATATACCTTTTTTTACTAACAGAATATACCACATACCTTGTTTTGTAAAAAAAAAAAAATAATAATATGAATTTTTATTTAAAAATCACAAAAAATACATAATATTTATTTTTACTTTTCCCTAAAATTTATTAATCTCAGCTTGTTTCTTTTCCCATATGTTGGCTACTAATTTGCTTCTTGATATGTGATTTGGCTTTGCTAAGAAATGTTTCTATTTTTTTTTTATATAGTTTTTATTATATGTTGGATTATAGGAGTTACTAAGGAGTGGAATTATTTTACCTTTTGGACTTTCAAAAATTGGAATTGAAATTGGTAAACAGCTCTCAAGAGGTAAGAAAATGAATTGTTCATTAGTTTTTTTTTTTGAAGGTCATTAATCCTTGATCTTAATTATTAATCGTATAAAACTTTGTTGTTTATCATTAATATGACAATAGTCCATTGTATGAAAGTGAATTTTTCATGGGGTTTACAGTTTAGAAGTTCTTCACAATTTAATATATATACATCAAAACTTGTTTGTTCATCAATATACAATATTTGTACAATGAATAAAATGTTTCCATTAGTTATTCTACTTATATGGTATTCTTCTTGACATTATGACTAGAAAATTGATCTTTAATATTACCTTCATCATCCAAATAAGATTTCATTAATATGAGATCTTATTATTATCTATATTTTTTTTTATCTATTTGAATAAAAAAAAAGAATAGAAGAAAAAGAGGAAAAAAAGAATACAATTAAAATAAATTTAGAATATATATATATATATAGTTTCCTTTTATCTATTTGAAGAAAAAGAATACTCTAACAGCCACTTAAAAAACATTACGGTATTATTAAAATATCAACATAACATCATGAATACGGATACTTAATATAACAATTTTCGAAAAAAATATGGACCATGTTCCACCCTAATGAACCCACTATAGCACAGTTTATCTGGGTCCAAATAGCCCAGTTAGCTAGTGAAGGCATGGCAATGACTTAAGTGTGGATTATGAATTGTTATATCATACATTTGGATCTATGTTGGAGTGTAATTGAATCAAGTCAATACGTAATATTCGAATTTGACTCGATTAAAATATTCGAAAATCGAACTTGGCTTGAATTCGATCGATTTTTTTTAATTATTTGAAACGTGACTCGAAAAATATTCGAGCTACTTGAAATTGATTTGACAAAGTTCGATTCATCTAAAAAATTTAATAAATGTTATACTCGCCTTGAATTAACTTGAAATATACTTGTTTAAACTCGTGCAACTCAAACTAAAGAAGAAATTTAGGCTATGTTTGGATTAAAGAATTTTAAATAAGAGATTTTGAATAATTCATGGATTCATGCTAAATCTATTATTTTATTATTTAAAAAATGTAAAAATCAATGGATTTTGGAAAATTTATCATTCATCAAAATTCTTCATTTTTTAAAGATTTAATTTCTCACCTCCTAAATAGAAAAGTTCAAAATTCATAGATTTTGATCAATTAAATTTTTTTATTCCAAGATTGACCTTAATAAATTAATAATATTTTAAAAATATCTTTAATCCTAAAAAAGTAAAAATTATTTTTATTTTAATTTCAATTAATTGCTTTATTATTATTTTTTTGGCATAATATAGTATTAATATACATTAAATTATTAATAAAAAATATTTTTAGTAGTGTAATTAAACATTATAACATATGAACTTTATTTTTTTTCAACTCTTTAAATAACTAATTTTTTAAAAAAATTTAAAATATATAGTGGAATTAATTATATATGCTTAATTAATTTTAAATTATCAATATTTAATAAAGGGTAAAATTATAAATTAATTGTTTAATCCATAAATTATGGTCATTGAACTAAATATAAGTATAATGATAATTACATCATCAATTCATGAATTTTACAGTCAAGCAAACAATTAAAATTTTAAAATCCCTAAATCCAAACAATATCTTAGGGTTTTTAGGCTATTTATGTAATACCACCTCATTTTACTATATAAACAGCAGAGTCAAACATATGTATATTTTTATAAATAAATCAACAGTTAAGTCATGATTACATAACTAACATACATTTATCTTACCATTTAACCTAGTTTGGTCTAAATATTAATCCAAATTTGTCAATTTTATTGAAAATCCGTCACGGTACTGTATGCTTTAGAAACTTTCCTAACATAATTATCTTGAAAACCTGTCAACAGATTATATATTCAACAGTGAAATCTCAATCAATAATCAAATATTAATAAAACTCATATCAATTGAGGTTTTTCCATTTGCTTTTCAAAACGCATGCATATTATGGCAAAAATAAAAAGTAAACTAATATCTACATTAAACTTATGCTTAATTTTTATAGTCCAATTTGCATATAGTTATATTTTTTATTTTTTTTACTAGGCTAATTATATATTTGCACATAAACTGAAATGTCAAATAAAGAAAAGATAAGATGTAAAACCAATCAAACCAAATGTCCAATGTGCTTAACTTCCTATATGACGGAACCCATGATACTTTTTGACAAACTTTGTCTATAAGCTTTAAGAAACTATATACAAAATCTTCTACTCTTTCGGCTTCTTATATACATATGAGATAAAAAGACTCATATACTAATTATATAAGTGGTGCATACTTTTTGATAATATAATTTTAAAATAATATAATGCAACAAAACAAAGTTAACATATAATACATCATTTACATAAATAAAAATATAAACAAATGATAAACAAATAAAAGATTCAATTTACAATTTGTTAATAATAACAATTATCATTTATATAAAAAATAATTATTCAGAGGTTAGTTCATGGTGATTCAATTTAATATTTTGCCCATAATATCTTAGACTAGAACTATAAAACAAAAAGGTTACGACTGTTTTTACAATCCCGACTGCTATTGCAGCCTATCAGTAAATAACTCGACACATGTATAATGATATTATATCGATAATATGCGTCTATTGTACAACCAATCCATCACATTTGCGCCTACAAAAATATTAGCATCACAATGTTCGCGCCTTACAGTTGTTCTCCAGTTGGTATACCAACATGTCTAACCCACCATTTCTAGACTAGGTATGATATGACCTCTTTATTAATATGATTTGCCACTTTCATTTATTTGTTAATCATATTATCCATAGATTCCCTCTCATCTTTTAATTACTACTTAAGCTTGACTTTATCAACTCCGAGTTGAATTCAAGTATTTTACAAGTTGAGCTCGAATAGCTTGACTTGTTTACATCCTTAGGTCCATGTAGCAATATGGACGTGGGTTAGTGTTTTTTATGGTAGTAATTTTGTAAATATGTAGATTCATTATTATTTGTAATTAGGTTCATTTAGATATTTTATATTTATTTTTATTTGACTGTATGTTCATTATTATTTCACTACATATTTATTATATTTGCAGGTATATTCATTATTATTTGTAATCATGTTCATTTATAATATATTATACATTGATTATTATTTGACTGAATGTTTATTATTATTTAACTATATGTTCATTATTATTTGCACGCAGATTCATTATTATTTGAATAAGTTCATTTATAATAGATTATATGTTTCATTATTATTTAATTGTATATTCATTACTATTTGACTGTATATTCATTATCTATATGCAAAATCATTATTATTTGCAGTCAAATTTATTTAGAATATACTATATGTTTATTATTGTTTGTCATTAAAAAAGTCTTAAAAAAAGCTTCATAATCACATAAAATACTACAAAAAAACTCATTACAACATGCAAAAAATAAAGAATATGGTTCATGTAATTATATAGATACGAGTTCATAGAATAATGGAAATTTTATAAAAATATAAAAAAATGGGTACCTATTTATATTTTTACTGGCATTCAAAGTTTTTTTCAATTTTACCAAAAACAACTCTATAAATTTACAACAGTACTTAAATTTCAAAATCACTCCAAAATAGATAGTATATATTCGGTATACATTGGGGATATTTTAGTTCAATTTTCACAAAAAAAAACAACAAAAGAACAAGAACAATTGAATCATTAAAGAAGAAGAAGAAGAAGAAAAAAAAAGAATTCAATCAAATTTCAAAACATCATAAAATCTCAAACAAATAGTTTGGTATATATTTTAGAATATCTTTAGTATACCTTGAGTATACTTTGGAACTTTCTTATGAATACCTCGGGAATATTTTCAGTATACATTGTGAATACTTTGGGTATATCTTAAAAATTCTTAAGAAATTCCCTATGAGGAATTCTCTGGGAATATATTTGATATAATTTGGGGATATTTCGGTATACCTTTGAAAATTTCATGAGAATACATTGAGAATTCCCTAGGAATATATATCTTAGGGATACTTTAGTATATCTTTGAAAGTTTCATAAGAATATATCCAATATACATTGGGGTTGCCTTAGTGATTTTCAAATGAAAAAAAGAAAAGAAAAAGAAATTAAATAACAATGTTAGAAATTTCCAATGAACATAACTACAATTATTATGGTTATTGTAACAACCTGCATGAAGAATTAAATACTTCAAGCAAATTAGTAGATTGAGACCAACGAAACTATCAACCTTTTGTGTCTCAAATATGGATCAACTCATTCAAAAGCAATTAAAAGCTAAAACTATCCAATGGGTAAACTCCAAATTTCTTTATTCGGCAATCAAAAGTAATAAAAAAAATACCAAAACAATAATAATTCTTACTTCAAATTCGCTAGAGTGACAATGCACGCCAGCGATTAGAAAATAGAGATGTTGCTTTATTGGGTTTGAAAATGATAAATTGGATTTAACTAGCAGTAAAATATAATTCGTGACTGGTTTTTATGTTTAGAATTTGATAGCAGCAATGAAGAAATATAGGGTTTAGAAATTCTCTGTTTCTTCGATTTTGTGATGGATTGATAGTCATTCTGCAAGATGAATCTCTAGTTATATTTAAGAGGCTAGAATAAAAAAGGATGATAAGAGAATGCATAGAGTGAAGTAGAGGTAGCAAGAGAGACTATTGAACATTATCAGTAAAAATGGAAAAAAAAAAGATAAAAATAAAAAAATGTTATAAATTTAAAGAAAATAAATTATGAAAAATAGTAAGAAAATAAGAGAAGATAATAGAGATTATAAATAATATATTTCATATAATTTGTTCATTCACTAAGCCTCTATTTATAGGCTTATAAATGAGAGAAGTTACATGATTTAATTGCGAAATTCAAATCACAAATTAAGTACATAATAAAGATTGCAAATAATGAGATGAGAGGTTATGAAAATATAGGCGTAGAAGTTATAGACATTCATTGGTCAATACAAATCTTCATAACACTCCTCCTTAAATGTCCATTAATAAGAACATAACTCATTAGAATCTTAGTAGTAAAAACCTGTCGAAAAAAAAAACCTAGTGAAGGAAAAAGTTTACATTTCTTGTATAATATGCATATGAAACTGTTTCATTAAAAACCTTGCTAGTAAAACTCAGTGGGATAAAATCTTAGTCAAGGAAAATAGTACAACGCGTATTTTCTCCTCTTCATAAAAAAATCACTTCAAGTCTCTAAGTCGACGCGTTTCAATGCTCCGCACAAATCTTTCAAATATTGCAGTGGGCAAACCTTTTGTGAATAAATCTGCCAAATTATCACTTGATCGAATTTGTTGAATATCGATTTGTCCACTTTTATCAAGATCATGTGTAAAGAATAATTTAGGAGAAATACATTTTGTCTGGTCTCCTTTAATGTAAGCTCTTTTGAATTGTGTTATATATGCTGCATTGTCTTTATATAATACCGTAAAAGTTCTTTTGCTGACAAATAAACCGCTCGTTTCTTGAATATATTGCGTCATTTGAGTCAACCATATGCATTCCTGACTTGCTTCGTTAATTGCAATTATTTTAGCATGATTTGAGGATATAGCAGTCAAAGTTTGTTTTGTTGATCGCCATGAAATAACAGTTTTACTACTCATAAAAACATAACTTGTTTGGAATCGAGCTTTATGTGGGTCAGATAAAAATTTTGCATCATCATAACCAATTATTTTCGATGTAGATTTATTTGAATAAAATAATCTCAAATCAATTATTCATCGAAGATAACGAAAAACATGTTTAACTTCATTCTAATGCCTTCGTGTTGGAGAAGAACTATATATTGTCAATAAACTTATTGAAAATATAATATCAGATCGTGTAGTATTGGCAAGATATAATAATGCACCAATTGCATTCTTCTCCATTATCTCGAGGTCGAAAAGTATCATTTTTCATATCAAGTGACCTCACAATCTTTGGTGTACTCAATGAATGTGTTTTATCCATATAAAATCTTTTAAGAACATTTTTTATGTAAGCTGATTGATATACTAAGATACCATCAGTTAAATGCTCAATTTGTAAATTAATACAAAATTTTGTTTTTCTAACATTTTCATTTCAAACTCATGCTTCAAATAATCAACTGTTTTTGCAAGCTTTTGAGGAGTTCTAATAATATTTAAATTATTAACATATACAAAAATAATAGAAAATCCATTTTCTGATTTTTTTATGAATACACATAGGCAAATAGGATTATTTTTATATATCTCTTCGACAAGTATTTACTCAGACGATTGTACCACATTCTTCCTGATTGTTTTAGGCCATATAATGATCTTTGTAACTTGATAGAATAAATATCCCGGGATTTTGTGTCTTGCAACTCAGACATTTTAAATCCTTCAGGAATTTTCATGTAAATATCACTTATCATATAAATAGGCCATAACAATATTCATAAGACGCATATCAAGTCTTTCATGTACTGTAAGACTTATAAGGTATTGAAAAGTTGTTGCATCCATTACAGGAGAATATGTTTGTTCATAATCAATACCAGACCTTTGTGAAAATTCTTGTGCTACAAATTTTGTCTTATATCTTATAATTTCGTTATCACACAAATACCCATTTGTATCCGACGAGTTTTATACTTTCAGGTGTTTTAACTATTTGTCCAAAAAACTTCACGTTTATGAAGTAAATTTAATTTAGTCTAGATTGCATTTTTCTATTTTGGCCAATCACATCTATTTTGACATTCTTCAATTGTTTTTGGTTCTAGATCCACATTTTCCTCCATAATACCAATTGCTACATTATAAACAAAGATGTCGTCGACGACTATTTTCTCTTGATTCCATCTTTTTCCTGTAACGACATAACTTATTGATATCGCTTCATTATTATCATTTTCAAGTACCTAAATCTCTTCTGGAGATTTATTTATTGTCATGTCATGAGACTCTTTAGGAGTTTATGCCTCCTCAATTAGGTCATCTTATTGACTAGCTCCTTTTCTTTTTCTAGAAATTTTATCTTTTGAACCAATTGGTCTACCATGCTTCAGGTGTGCTTTAAACTCATTAGCTATAGCAAGTTGTCATACGGGGACATAAATTCGAGTAGGAGTATTTGCAGCTGGTATATGTGATTTATTCACTCTTTTAAGGTCAATAAATGCATTAGGTAATTAATTTGCTAAATTTTGTAAATATATTATTTTTTGTACCTCTTGCTCACATTAATTAGTACGATGATCTAAATGTGTTAAAGATGATGCATTTCATATAATTTTATAATCCAGCTGCTTTGTTTCTTCCCCTAATGTTGGGAAAATTGTCTCATTAAAATGACAAACTGCATACCGTACTGTAAATAAATTACCAGTCAACGGTTCAAAATACTTAACGATAGAAGGAGATTCATATCTAACATATATTCCTAACCTTATTTGAAGTCCCATTTTAGTATGATGCGGTGGAGCAATAAGAACATAAACCGCACATCCATAAATTCTTAAATGTGAAATATTTGACTATTGACCATATGCCAATTGTAATGAGGAGAACTTATGATATGATGTTACATTTGATTCCTGACTATAAGCCAATTGTAATAGGGATAACTTATGATATGATTTGGTTTAATGCGTATCAGTGCTGCTGCATACAAAATAACATGTTCCCAAGTTGAGATGGAGAGTTTTTGTTCTCATGAGTAATGATCTTGCTATTAATTGGAGACGTTTAATAAATGATTTTGCAAGATTATTTTGTGTATGAACATAGACAACTGACCTTTCAACAGTTATTCCAACTAACATACAATAATCAAAAGCTTAAGATGTAAATTCACCTACATTATCAAGATGTATAGACTTGATTAAATAATCTGTAAATTGTGCACGTAATTTAATTAATTGTGCAAGTAATATCGTAAACGCCTAAGTTGCGAGTTGATAATAAGCACACATGTGACCATTGTATATATGCATTTATCATTACTATAAAATATTTAAATGGTCCACATGGTGGATTAATAGGCTCACATATATCACCTTGAATTTTTTCCAGAAATGCAGGAGATTCTAATTCGACTTTTGCAAATGAATGTCGAATAATCAATTGCCTTGAGAACGAGCAACATATGAAAATTCATTGAATAGAAGAATCTTCTAGCTTTTTAAATGATGTCCATTTGAATTCTGAATTATTATATGCATCATAATTGATCCGGGATGACCCAACCAATTACTGCATTTGCTTTGATTGCACTAATTATGATATAGTATAAACCAGAAGATAATGCGAGAAATATTTACAAAATTCGTTTTTCATTTGAGATTATTGATGTAATATAAAGATATTCCACACCATTGTGATTACAAGTCTCAATATGGTATCCGTTATGATATATGTCTTTAAAACTTAGCAAATTCCTATTTAATTTAGTTAATAATAAAACATTATTAATCATGAATTTTGTTTAATTACTTAAGAGAATATAGCTCTTCTAGAACCTTCTATCAAGTTTGAAGAACCTGATATATAGTATGTGTCGTTGTACTATCTGTTAAGCATATATCTTTTTCATTGTTCTTGAAATTTCTCGATGAGTGTGAAAAATCCATATTCTTAAATAGAAAAATAAATTGCAATAAGTAATTGTAAAAATAATATAATAAATAATTTGATCACACAAATTTAAAAAGATAATAATTTTAAAATAATATAATCAAATAAATTAAAGTATTGTATTTAAGCACAAATAAATAAAAATTTTATCATATGGATGCTTTTATTTTTTTTTTATTTTGAACATTTTCATGGATCAATTTTCTCATTATTTTATTTAAAAAAATATGCAATATCTAAGTGCATATTGCTCAATTAATAAAAAATAAGTCATCATCTTGGTATGTACAATTTTTGTTTTTAATACATAATTTATTTTCTCCTTCAGAAAATTTTGATATAAATCAACCAAATTTTGATGTACTTCCGGTACACATTCAATCAACAAAATATTTAAATTATTTCAAATATTTTGTTTGTACTTCAGTTACATATCCAATTTAAAAATATTTAAATTGTTCAAATAAACAAAAGGGTCTTTCATAGTGAAACAATCATATTTTAATCCATCATTAAGATGATAATGAAAGAAAATCTAGGTTTTAGCCTTATCTTTATTAAATTATTGAATTCCTTATTTATTAGTATTACTAAAACCATTCGCATTTACGTAAACTTTAACATCTAAGTTTCATGACAAATATAATTTATTTTTACTAATATATCATAAATCATAAATTCTTGCAAGCTTTGTAATTAACATTATGATAAAACAAATAATCGAATATTAATTAAATAAATAAATACATATATATTAAATAAATACAATTATAACATAATATGTATATATTGTAACATATGCATATTAATTAATAAAAATCACTCAATAATTCTCATTTAATATTATAATTTCAATTAATTATAAATACCAAAGGTCATTTCATTACAATTTATTAGGTCCAATTAAATATATTTAAGGCACATTTACAAATATATTAATCAAATTATTAATATTATTATTAAAATTTTTTTTATAAAGAGAGAGAAATATGAAATTATTATCAAATATCAAAATATTAATATTATATTATTTTCCAATAAAATTGTTTCTTTCAAGCATATTTAGACCAAAGAAAAAAGTAAAATAAGTAGTACATAATAATCATATCAATTAATAAAAATTATGTTTTTGACCATCACTAAAACCATTCAACATTAAAAGTTAAAAAAAAAAGTAAATAATAATAGTCCCAACACAACAAATACTAATATAATAGGACTATTGAAAAATTTTCAAATATTAAAATTATGTCAAATGTTTCGTTATCTTGTTAACTAATAAAAAATATATGACAACATATGAGTAGATGACATAAAATTGATGCAATATACATAAATATTAATATATGAATAACATAAGATATGATATAAAGCATAATATAAAACATATGAAATATATAAAATGTATAAATATAAAAGATAAGTTAAATTTATCATGATCATATATACAACATAATAGAATATAAAAATAAATATGAAATATAAATACACAAATAAAAATAGAAAATTTTATGACATATACAACTTTATCATGATTATACATATAAAACTTTATCATGTTCATAGATATAAAACATAATAATATTTGAAAATACACAAAAAATTATTTTTATATGCAATAATTTATTAAATTTATTCACCATTATCAATTGTAGTAGATAAAAATTATAGATAAAACATATATTTTTATCTTGTGAAGAAAATTCGTGCTGATAATATGTTATAAATTTTAAAAAAACAAACTACAAAAAAATAATAAGAAAATAAAAAAAGAGATTAGAGATTAGAGAAAATATTTTTTATATAATTTGTTCATTCACCAATTATCTATTTATAGGCTTACAAATAAGATGAGCTATATAATTTAATTGTGAAATTCAAATTATAAATTAATTATACAATAAAAATTGAAAATAATGGGATAAAAATTTACGAAAGTGTAGGAGTTACAAATTTTCGTAACAAAAAGAAAAAAATTGCTTCTATTTTTTTTTAAAAATGTTTTTGATGAAATTTCCCGTACAATAATTTGCCATGAGTAGACTGGACAAAACCCGATCCAGCAATACTTGCCCGTCTCAAAAATCCGGTTGGCGCCAATCAGACGCTGCATTACTGAAAAGAAGCCCTCACTGTTTCCTCACAGCTTAACGCAGAACATACAAGTGAACCAGAATTGAGCTGATTGACGTGACGAGTAGAGAAAGCAGTTGGACAAAGATGACGGAGGTGGTATCACTCATGGATGTCGACGACGATGATAACAGGAATATCTCGTCCGAAGCAGATAAGGGCAAAAACGTCATCTTATCCGGCTCTCCACCGGATTCTAAAGCCACTCCGTGGGTGGAGAAGTATCGTCCTCAGTCACTTGCCGACGTCGCTGCTCATCGCGACATTGTTGATACCAGTAATCATTTCCTTTCCTCCTCTCCTCTAGCCTCTAGGGTTTTCACTGTGTTCTCGATTCGGATATTGTTAATTGTTACCTTGTTTCTCTGTTAGCCTGAAATTGAGAAAACTAAAGAAACAGCGGTGGTGTTTTTCTGATTTTCAGTTCAAAGAAGTTTGGCAAGTTTTGGTTTTCTATTTTGTATCTAATAACGTTGGGACTTTTTGTTTGGCTTGAATAGTTGATAGGCTCACCAGTGAAAACAGATTGCCTCATCTCTTACTGTATGGTCCTCCTGGGACTGGAAAAACTTCAACTATTCTTGCTGTGGCACGCAAATTGTATGGACCGCTGTACCAGAATATGATATTGGAGCTAAATGCATCAGATGACAGAGGCATTGACGTAGTTCGAGAGCAGATACAAGATTTTGCTAGCACTCAGAGCTTCTCGTTTGGGTAATCTCTTTATCATGTAAATGTGATTTTGCATAATACATATCTTCGTGCTTTCTGGATGTCATTTTTATTCCTGGAATTGTATTTCAGGAATATGTATTTCATTGGCTTATAGTTTTAATTAGACTATTTTGGGTAGGGCCATCAAAGCAAAATTCTGTATCAATTAAAAGAGTGCATGAACTAGTTTATACTTTTCATTTCATATTGTCTGCCTTGTAGCTTAAAAAACATAAAATAAAAAACTCATACATGGTGGTTTTCTTAACTTGCTTCATCCTAACTGATAATATTTCTCTATCTTGTTTTATGTAAAACACAATGAAGCAATTTAACTATTATAAGATTTGATAATATTATATGGGTTAGAACTTGGAATATATTATTTTTTCTTTGGATTTAAGCTCCATGTTTCATCTTGATTCTCTGTTGTAAGTTCCTTGTCTCTAATTCGTAGAACTTTAGGGGGCTGACACTAGTTAAATTTAGAAGAACACCTTCGAATGCCAAAGAACCATTTAATTTATTATGGCTGCTGTTAACCTATGAAAGAATAATTTATTTTGGTATTGCTATCGTTATCCTTTAAGGTGTAGTTCTTTAAGCTTTGAAGAATTTCAGAAAATTTTGTGGGCTATAATCGGCATGTTTTGTTTTGATATTCTCACCAATTTTATGGTCACATCACATTCATAAATGAGTCAAGATTTCACCATGAAAGATAATGATCATGCATTTCACAGTTATTTTTCCTTGTTTATAACTTTAAGATATATATTATTTATTTTCGGTTTTTTTTTGGTGTTGGCCAAGATAAATTGCTGTTGTGAACTTGTGCTTGATATGTTCTGCTCAATTGCTCTTTATCGCTGTAGCTGATTTTTAAAGAGCTTAATGTCTACAGAGCTAAGTCATCTGTAAAGTTGGTCTTGCTCGATGAGGCAGATGCCATGACAAAGGATGCACAATTTGCCTTGCGTAGAGGTACTGATTACTGTTGGTTGCCTTGTCTTGGTCTTGCAGCTCCCTGTTATTTCTCTTGGTGTGATGTTTATTCTGTTTATTTATTGTAGTGATTGAGAAATACACCAAGAACACTCGGTTTGCACTTATCTGTAATAATGTGAACAAGATTATTCCAGCTTTGCAGTCTAGATGTACTCGATTTCGATTTGCTCCTCTTGATCCTGTACATGTCAGTGAACGACTCAAACATGTTATAGAAGCTGAAGGGTATGGATTTCTAATTTCTATTGTATTTTTAGCGTTTTAACTGGATGATTCCCTTTAGTTAATGTTGGATCCTTGCATCTATGCCTATAGTAGCCAACATCATTTCCCATGTTCTAAAGAATTAGTGAAATTTCTTCAATACATCCTTCATCTGCTTTTGGTTTTAAGAATCATTAGAAATGGGTATCAATTTTTTTCTTTAAGAGCGAAAATCTTTTATAAATTGATGAAAACAAATTGTATTTGATCTTCTGAAGTCTCTTCCTTTGAAGAATGAAAAATACATAAGATATAGTTCTGCATTGCTGCTTTAATGCGTGCATGCTGTTTTCGATTGCCTTTTGGGATCACTGCCTTTAATCAGTATGGTGAGTCAATGTGAAGTATCAAGGATTTTTTTAGCATATACTGTGAAACAAATACTATGCCTTTAAGGAATTGGTGGCTCTTTTTTTGGGTCTACATGCTGTACTATACAATTTTGGAAAAAAGAAAAAAGTATAGTTTCAATTGTGATATACTAATGATTTTGTGATCTGATCCATTTTTTCTATAAGTTATATCGTATACCTTCTAACATTTTTCCTGAATCAGGCTTGATGTGCCTGCAAGTGGATTAGCAGCCCTTGTACGACTTAGCAATGGCGATATGAGGAAAGCTTTAAACATATTGCAGGTTTTAAGATTAGTTTCTCTCATACATCTGATATATCTTTTAAGATTATTTTCTCTAATATATACGTGTCAAAAAAAGAAATTATTGACTACTTTCGTTGCACCATTATGTTGCTAAATAATCACTGTGATTAGTTGAGACTAACGCTTCTGTTTCAGTTAAACTGGTGGAACTGTAGAAGTAGAATAGCTCTACTTTCATCCACCTTCTCTCCCTGCATTTGGGTTCAGCTCATTTTTCTGGCCAAGAAAGAAAACAAGGTTCAGACATAAAGGAGGAAAAAGAAAAAGTTGGGTGCAAAATGATGCTCACCTGTTCACATTTTTTACCTACTAGATGTGATCATATATTAGCATAAAATTAAAATCTTCTGTTTTATAATGTATTGATTCCCTTACTGAATTTATTTTGATGGTTATACGTGCAAATATTAGTATGTTTTGGCATTCTTGCTTGGTAGGTAATATTTGGTTATTATTTTTCTTCTTTCCAGTGGGGGTGAACTTTACAGAGAAGATTTTGTGATTGTATTCCAAATTGGAATGAGAGCATGTTTAATTAATTGAAATCATTTTGTAACTGGTTCCTCGAACCCTTCTTCGTACAGGTATAGATGGCTGACTGTTAGTGGGAAATTGAATTTTCCGGCCTATAAAATCAACTTACATGTGCTCTGTTAATGAGAGGGAGATCTTAAGTATATGCATTTCTATTCCTATTCTGATATTCAACTCTCAAAATAGTAATGCATTAAGATGAAATTTAGTCATGTAAAGAAAGAAAAGGAGAAAATAGTTCTTGGTGGCAATTTCATTCCTATTCCATTGATCCTTTTGTCCAAATGAAAATGTGATTCTTAATCCCGTTTTCTGGTGTATGCAGTCAACACACATGGCTTCTCAGCAAATTACGGAAGAAGCTGTCTACCTATGCACTGGAAATCCATTGCCCAGAGACATTGAGCAAATATCTTACTGGCTTCTCAATGAATCATTCTCAGAAAGTTTCAAACGTATTCAAGAATCTGTTATGCATATAATTTTGTTATTTCATATAGTTGTAAAAGTGCAAATTATTATTTGTTTTTCTGTACTGAATGCTCTGCAGGAATTTCTGAAACCAAAACAAAGAAAGGATTGGCATTGGTGGATATTGTAAGAGAAGTCACTATGTAAGTAAGACATAGATTTTGGGTATCAATTTCTTGAAATTATCATTGGTTGACATAAATCCTCAAAATTATTTGACAGGTTTGTTTTAAAGATTAGGATGCCATCAGATGTCAGAGTTCAGTTGATTAATGACATGGCTGACATAGAGTAAGTACTCTAGCTTTGCACTTTCTTGTTATGTCCATTTCCATTGATTATTATGCAGATAAAGTTAACTTAATATGGTTTATTTTCTTGGTGTCTCGTAGTAATCGAGGTATTTCTGCAGAGAAAGAAAGAAGTATAGGAACCTCTGCACTTTAATCTTTTCTGGTCTTGGTTAAATTAATGTGCGGCTTGCTGTGACATACAGGTACAGGTTGAGTTTTGGGTGCAGTGACAAACTGCAGCTTGGAGCACTCCTTGCATCTTTTACAAGGGCTCGAGTGGCCCTCGTTGCCTCGGCCAAGTAATTGAAATGCCGCTTATCCATATGCTTTAGTTTATGCGTCAACCTTGAGTACAATTATTGAAGACAGCCTCTAGTTAATATGTTGTTCATACGGACATCAAGGAACTTTCAGAAAAGCTTTTGCATCAGATCAATATCAGTAGTCTTAGGCTTTCTTGGTTTTCATAGTTATCCAGTCAAATGTGTTGTCATCTTTGGATTATTGGACCCTTTTCGAAACCATCTTATTATAGATTTTTTGTGCCTTGGAAAATCATGTAAAATTTTCACTTATTCATTTAAAGGTATATTCGAAGATCGAACCCAAGGAACTATATCATGCTCTATCATTCTATCGAAGGGTTAATTTCACCGATAATTATTATATTTTTAATAATTTGCTCAAAATAATCTTTTTAATTTTTTTTTTCCATAAAAATCACTAAATTTCATTTTTTTTTATAAAAATTATTTCCAGCAATTTCTTTAACGAATTTGTTGATATGGACGATGATGTGGTATCAGAATATTGATATGTAATGCCATGTTAACAAATTCAAATAATTGTGGTGCTATGTTGTTCATGTGAGCAATCAGGTGAGAGAATTGTTAAAAATAATTTTTATGGGAAAAAAAATTGAAATTCAGTAATTTTTATAAAATAAAAATTAAAAAAGTTATTTTTTTACAAGTTATTGAAAGTATATTGACTTTAGGTGAAATTAACTCTTCTATTGAAACTGTCAAAAGATTCATTTAACTTGTTAGCTCTCACATAACTCTTCAACAAGTTATTGTTATACCAGTGAGCCCGATTCAAAACTGAATCTTTCTGCACTTTCAAAATCAAGCAGATTTAGTCTAATGGTTTTAATTTTTTGTAAGTACCCACAAAATCTGTGTTCTTAGATTCATATTAGTAAAATCTGCTCAATGCAAACGAGTCCTTTCTGTTCTTGTGCTGTTGTTACAAACTTACAAATCATCTAGTCGAAATTCAGATTCAGCCAAGATAGTCTAATATTAAAATGGTTATTCGTTAGATTTGTTTTTCTTCACCCAGTTCCCTGCAGGAATTTCTGAAATCAAAACAAAGGAATGATTGGCATGGAATGGTGGATATGTAAGTTAAGTGACTGAGTAAGACAATTTTTAGGTATCAATTTCTTGGAATTAGCATTACTTGACAAAAATCTCTACCCAATTGTTTTGACAAGTTTGTCAATATTTTCGTATAACATGCTTTTGATTAATTGCAAATACCTACAGACTGACCTGTACAATAAAAGACTAAACAACTTGTATTTACCTATGTCGTGGGCATGACCCTCGACTCTTTCTTTTTTTTTTTTTTCTCCCTTTAACCTTTGCAAATTGATTAGCATTCAATAATTTACAAGTCAGACAGCATAAACTTTGTTTCTACAAAACTGCAGCATCAAGATATACAAATACTGAAATGCAAGACAACTTCATCCCATTAGATGAAAAGAATATTAACGATTCTCCCTCATTTGGAATGACTGATAATTTCTTTCCTTGCACAGATACTCCATACCCATCCATTAGCAGGTTATCATTCTGATGTTCTGTTGGTCCAAATAATCTCAATTTCAAGTGTTCTTGAAGATCTGTCTTTGTTATTATCATGATTAAGGCTGAACAATCCACTGTATATTCCTTCGGTGACGACTTTATCAATTTGGATAGTCACTCTTCCCAAAGTTGACTGCACAAATTCATCATATCTTCGTGAGAAATATGAAAGCAACAACATCAAACTATGAACTGATGCAATTGCTTTATATATGAGCCACACCAAAATACAATGAATGAGAATCAGTATTTGCTCGAGTTAAAACATTTTTCTTTTGTTAAAATGTAGAAAGCAGATAAAAATACAATGATTATTGATGAGAAATTACCTTGCCAAATGTGTTTTTACTTTTGCATATAATGTGAAGCTTTTGTCCCTTAGGTGGCACATCAAAAGCCCATGTGAACCCTTCTTTCCATTCAGGAGAAATGCTATGGCTCACGACCTGATAAAAATAGCAAATCATTATAATGTAAAATCTAGCTACAAATAAGGATAAGAAAATAAACATACAATTATTGCCCAATACTTCCTTCCAAAAACAAAAACTGCCGAAGCTAGGCCATATGACAACTAAATTTAATGATACATCTCAATAAATTTATCTGTTCTGACTCTTTTTTTCTTGGTTTCTACATTATATAATATGGAGCATATAGGGATTTCATATGGTAGATCTAGCGTGTAGGTGTGCCATATTACTAAACAAGAATGGCATTCACACAACTGTGTCTACTATGGCATAAAAGGCAATAAACCATAACTCAAGAAAGACATCAATCAAGCGATGCCAACTGCAGCAATTACCATCGACCTTGTAATGCAATTCAAAGAATAAATAAATAAATAAAGTATACCAGTTTCTCACCTTGGTTTGCCGAGGAGGACCATTGCCTATTGTCAGTCTACAGAAGGCATTTGTGCTTCCCATTGTCTGCTTAAGGTTGTTCCCACGCTTAATGGTAACAGTTAAACAACCTGGTAAGCAGTGCAACAAAAGATCTGCTCTATCATGGAAACTCGGTGGGCACGTCTTCATAAGCATTTGCAGAATGGGGATAGCTTCAGCTGCAACCATTGCTTGAGATTTTGCAATGTCAATTGTCATGGCTGACCAAGACTGTTTTAACAAGCATAGGGTGTCCAACACATATTCCTGAGCAGCCTCACTACCTGACTTGAGTGCATTGATTAAGTAGGGGATACACAGGGTAGCTGCTTCAGATACATGGAGCTTAGGGAAGTTGGTGAATATGACATTCAAGGTTCTTAAGACCTGTAAATTGATGGTTGCTGTGGACCACAATTCTCTCTCCAATGCAGCTGGACAAAACATTTGTAAGAGGTTTCCATGTATAGATGATAACAAAGGAGGAAAAGAGGCATGTCATCAATATAACGAACCAAATGATACTAATAGAATGCTGAAGATCAGATGAGGATTTTCTCTGTTTTCCATACCATACCATCAGATAGTTTCCCTCACATTCCTCCCTCTTGTATTAGAATGTAAAATTACGATTTCATGAATATATGTTTTTCCCCACCCCAATATCCAAAATAGTAAAGGCCTCACCAGATTTAAATAACTCCATATTTAGAGTGAAACTGCCTAAAGACCAAGGAGAAAACAAATGAAAAGGATATACTAAAAATAATGGGACCTAAACAATCATGGCATGGCCTGCATACATGATCAGACTTTACATCTAATATCTGTCAGGTTCTGTCTACAATACGCATTTGTGGGTACTTGTGAAGGGATTTGAGCCTTTCAACTCTATGAGATTTACAGTTTCCAAGTTGTTTTGATTGGGTAGATTCATGAATCTAGATGAACACTTTTGGGAGAGAATTTAAAATACGTCAAGAAAGATAATTTCTATACACTCCCTAAATCTGATTGGAACATTATTCTTCTCATTACTAATAATTCCAGTCTCTAAATATAAAAATTTAAACTAAAAGCTCATTTTCAAAATATATAAATAAACAAATAATCAAACTCAAGTCCCTGCATTTAATTTTTCAAGCCAAATGCAACCACAAATAATTTTAAATTGTATGACAAAGTGGTTTTGAACTTACCTGTCAAAGATCTTATGAGTTCATTTGACACGTATTCTTGGAGTGTGTGGTTAGAGAACAAAAATCTAATCAGCATTGCTGCTTGCCCGGCAACATCAGCACTTGGAGATAATAGCAATTCCTGAACTATTAATATGCCACCGGCTTCTGCAACAGCCCTCCTGTTAGTCCGACTGTGCATGACAAAATTCTGCAGAGCACAAATGGCCACCATCGTCATTTCTTCAGATGGCTGATCCTCAAGCAGGCTTACCAGAGCTTGGCATGCTGAAGCGGAATCACTGGCCCTAGCAAGTCCTTCTTGCTGAGAGAGATCTCCAATAGCTAAAGCAGCAAGTAACCTGCAGGTCTCTGATCTGGTTTGTGGGTCTAACAGATACTGTGATAAAGGCACAATAGCATACTTGCAAACCTTCATCTCTCGAACCCTAACATGATTAAATAAAGCTTCAAGTAATCTTCCAGCTAACTCTTCACACTGATGAGATCTTAGAAGATCCAATAAAGAATCCACACCGCCAGCTTCAGCTATCTGCTCTGCACTTGAAGCATCAGTCCTTTCATGAACAATGAGAGCATTAAGAGCCACTTTAATAGTGCTCTCGTGAGCAGATTGCAACATTTTTACAAGGACCACTAGAGGAACCTTAAAGTAGTACTCTGCATTGAAGCGCAGGATATTGGATAAAATCAAAGCAGCAGTTTCCCAAAGCTCAAGAGGTGGCTGAGGATCATCTTGAATAATAACTTTTGCAAGCTCAAATATACCTCCGGCATCAGCAACCACCTTTGGCCAGCTAGTGGAGATCTTTTCCAATGCCTTTATTGCTGTTTGCTGAAGGTTCAATATTCCAATCCCCGCAAGCCGCACAAGTGGCACAACTGCATTTTTTGTCGTGATATCTTGTTGAAAATGTTCTTGTGCAAGAAGATGAGACAGCAATTCTGTTCCAAGCTGCTGAATGGCATGAGATGGAGATTCGAGAAATGCAATTAAAGGTTCAATCACCTGGCTCGGAGTAAGTTTCAGCGTTACAAGGCTTTGTGGCTTCTCTAAAACATTGACAAGTGCTTGTAATGCACTGTGCTGCCCCCACAAACCAAAATCTGGACGAAGCAAAACCATGAAAAGGGGTTCTACTATTTTCACAGCATCTGAACTTCTAGCAATTGCACCACTATTTGTTAAAATTCGGAACAACTCAGCAATTGCTGAGCATAACGAACTGGGGGCAATAGGGAGTAGAACAAGACATTTATCTATCACACCTGCTTTGACCATATCCAATTTGCGGGGGGCCCGGTCTTTCCCCAACTTTATTAGAGCACAGATGCTGCCCTCAATAAGTCGATAATTTGTTCCTGAAACCAAGCTAACAAGAAGATCCACAAGAGGCTCATAAGCTGCAAGCTCCACTTCTTGTTCATCATTCAACAATCTCTCAAAAGCGCACACCCCAGCTTCCACAACTGAACTCAAATTAGACTGCATAAGAGAGACAAAAGGTTGAATGCATTCCAGAGCAATTGGGTCTGCTCTGAATTTGGCATTACTAAACAGAAAAAAGCAAAGCTGGGCTGCATCTCCCTTCAATTGCAAAGAAGTTGCAGATGATAATATTTTGTATACAATCTCAAGTGGATTACATTCCAAATCAGTGAATAAAGCAGCCTTTAAAGTATTTCCTGAAGTCAGTTTGATCAAGGTGGCAAGAGCAGCCTCTTGCTCACTCTCTGAAGCAGCATTAAGCATGTCAATCAATGGCTGAACAGCCTGCCAAGCAAATTCAGAGTCCCTAATGTTCTCAGCATCAAAAAGTTCATGAAGAGCCCTTGCAGCACTAAATCGAGCATCCCTTGACCCCAGATGCAAAACTGCTATGAGTTGATTCATGCAACTAAGGGACGCTTCATATTGGATGATTTCAGGGTTCCTGAACAGGATTCTCAACAGCTCACAAATAGATGCCTCCGTAGAGTCTTTAGGACTCAAGGACAGGTATTTTGTTAAAGCATCAACAGCTCCAGCTTCAGCCATGACTAATTTGTTTGTATCACTAACTTCTGCAATATGGATTAAGAGTTGAACAGAAATTGGAGGGGCACCTGGCCTGTCTGGGATAGGTCTCAAGAGATCCACAAGCAAAGGAATACATTTGCGAGCAGTGGAGCCAACTCTTAAATCTTCAGTTTCAAAAAGGCGCTCCAGAATGATTTGATCAGGATTTCGTAATAGAGAAAATTCTTCTGACAAAGCTACAAGGTTTGCCATATCTGATTCTACATAACCAATAAGTGCTATTAAACCAGCAACAGCACCTGAATTTGCAGTGGCAAGACTTATTCCCTCACTTCCATTGCAAACCAGACTAGCCATTGCTTGGGCAGAGAAGAATCTATCAATCATTTCATCAGATCTTAGCAAATGAGCAAGTGATGGTATGATCTGCATTGTTGTAGGAGACTGCACGACAGTGGAGTCTTGGAATAGAATAGCCAGCAGCAAGGCGCTAATCCATATACCCTCAGTATCCTCAAATTCTGACTGCAAGAAGATAAAATTTCAGCAACCAATTGTCAAATACAAATGTTGGAAACAAATCATGCATTCCAAATACCCACTGTAGAATTGAAGCAAAATCAGACTAAAAGCTGCAACAAACAACAGAAAAAAAAAATCTCTCATCAATGAAAGAAAGCAAAATAGGCTTACTTAGCCCCTTAAAATCTTGTTAATCATGAACTTAAAATTCATAACACATACAACTTCCTATTTTTCTACTCATTTATATGATACAATTTATTTAAACAGGCTGTGACTCATAAAACACTCAAGCTCATCAGCACTAGTGCTCACGTTGAAATGTTGCAATTTGCCACAACAAAAAGTAAACTGAAAAAATAAAGTTTGCGTTTAGCTAATCAGGTAAATTCTCAGCACAAAAAAATTCAACATGCTAATAAGGCCATACCTTGGGACTGGAAGAATATCTTGTAAGCTTGTCAGTAAGTACCTCAAGTCCACCTGCCTCCATTACAATGAGCTTGTTCGTTACATGAAAGGAAGTAATTATTGATAGCAGCCACAAGGCAACAGTACCCCCCAAAACAGTGGCTGGATCTATAACATCAAACTCAGACCCTTCCTGGAAGGCAGATCTTTCAAAAAAACCTCTTGGAGTTTTGACTTCAATTTCTAAGGACGAAGAGTTTGAATTTTGTTTCATCATTTCCACTAAAGCATATGTAAGAGGTTTTGAATATCCAGATAAATCAAGCGCTTCCATAGACTGCTGTCTGTGTTCTTTTGCAGCACATACAAACAATGCAGTCCCTCCAACTCTCACTTCTAAACTGGAGGAGTTCATTATTCTATTAGCAAGAGAACCAATAGATCTTGATCTTGCAATCAACAGATCAGCTAGCACATCTGGTTTATCCCCACAAAGCCTAGACAAAATTTCTATTGCCTTATCTTGCAGTAAAGGAGGTCCCTCAGCCAGGCAGTACACTAAAGACTCTAAGCTTGAGGGTACTTCAGCAAGGGCAGCCCAAGGAGGATATGTTAAGTTCACACCCTGTTTTGTCCTAGCTAATAGTGCAACTACTTCAAGAGCATCTGCAGTATCCGTCCCATTCAAGTCCATCGCATTCAACGAATCAAGAATTGTATGGACAGCAAAACGACACTGTGCATTTCCCTTGAGCACATCAAACACTGGGAAATGCTGCAGTAACTGATGAAGGGCCCGTGAGGCATTCTTCTTGCCTTCTGAAGTTCCTTCTCCAAGGACTCTTGTCAAAGCAGCAACAACATCTTCTGCCAGAGCTTCAGCAGCAATCTGGGGATCATTTAGAAGATTGGCTAGTGCAGCAACTGCAGTTTCAGCCGCATCAATGGATGAAGTTTTAGCCAACTTAATTAGAGGTTTAACATCCCCTTCTCCAATATAAGGCATTTTGTTGGTGGTTTTGGTTGGACGAGATAAGGCACTCAGTGCTCGAGCCAACTGTGTTGCAACAACTTGAGTGTTATTAGAAGTCAAAAGCTTCATGCAAGGATGCATGATCTCATCAGTTGCAAGACTATCACAAATATCATGTCTTAGGCTGAATAGATCAGCAAGAACAGAAGCTGCATACTCTTGAGTTTCTTCATTAGAGGAGTTCAGAACCTGGATAAGAGATTTTAATGCTTTATTAGTAGCAGATCCTCTATTCACAAAATCCTCGAGTGGTGCCATCATAAGTACATGACCCAGAACTCTTATTATGTGGGATTTAGAGCCAGAAGAGTCCCCTAGGAGCAGAGCTAATAACTGATTAATAGTTGCAGAATCTGCTGTCCGAACAAGCCTTTTAAGTGCCTTGGCTGAGGCTTCTTGGCCTTTTGCTCCACCACATTTAAGAAGCCATAAGAATGCCGAGGTAGCTCCTGCACCTTCAACACAGGCCCGAATATCTTCACTATGACAGCACAAGTTCCATAGAACATGTGCTGCATCCTCTCGTGCCTTCTGAGATCCTGTCCCTAATAATTGTACCAGCAGAGGAATCCCACCAGCAGCAGTGATAGCCCACTTGCTATCATCAACTTGGTCAGTCAAGATAGCTAGCAACTGAACAGCATGCTCCTGATGCTGCTCACTGGACAAGCCCAACAATGATACAAGTAACTGAATTCCTTCTCTCTTGCCAATGGCCTCCCAAATTCCTATCCCATCACAGCATAAGCTGGTTAAAGAAATTATAAGATACTCTTGTGCATCCCCAACAGCCATAGTTATGAGGCCAATGAGAACCTTCTTTGCTTCAGCATGACTTAGGAACCTTGAAAGGTGGATGTTACCATACAAGCTTGCCATAGCCTCCAGGATACGCTCCTGAATCAGTTTTGTATCTCGAGGCTTCAGAAGCTTCACCAATATGTCTTCTACCTTTGTTGCCTCAAAAGATTCCTCATTGACACTGGAATTCTGTTCATAGACCATCAAAGCATAGGCAAGTGCTCCAATTATATCAGCAACTGGAGCAGCAAGGCGAGGGGACTGAGATAGTTCTCCAAGATACAGTATCAAAGCAGACATTCCACCACATATATTTGCTAAAGCTCGTGTTGAACAGCCCTGCAGAACCTGGGCAAACTCTCCTTGCATGCATTCTTTAGAAGGAGCCACTATAGCCCCAATGAGAACATGAATTCCATTAGCATCTACAGCAGCTTCCTTAGCTTTTACCGACTTTGAGGAAAGAACATCCAAAGCATCAGCAGCACTAGCGCGGACGGAAACATCATTATTCTGACCCACAAGCTGAAGTAAAACTTTGACAGCTCCAGAATCAATTACTTTGGGGATACTATCACTGAATGCCAGCATCAGACGACCCAAGAGAGACGCTGCATTAGACTGGGCAGCAGCATTATCAGATGAAAGAAGACCCACAATGATATCCACCCCACCGGCCTCTAGTGTGGCTCTCCAATAATCATCTTTGTCACCACAAAGGTTTCTCAAGGCCCCAGTAACAAACCCTTCCACCACTTTGTCATGCCTGTTTTGTGGATTGAGCTGGTCCCATAAGGTTGGTACTACACCTTCCGTGACAAATATTTTCGTACCAACATGATCATCTGAAAGCCAGCCCGAGGAAAGTTCATATATTGCCTCAGCTGCTGCCTTCCTTGCATCAATTGATTCGGACTTCAAAAGTGAGAGTAAAGGTGGGATGCACCCACCAAGAAGTACCTTCACTCGTAAGTTGTCGTCTTTGCATAGAGCACTCAGACTTTCAGCAACATTAACCTTAGCCCTAGGAGTGCCACTCCTGAGAATGGATATGAACAAAGGCATTGCCTGTGCATGAGAACCAATGACTGTTCTTGCCTCTTTTTTTGCTTTGGCCAGACCAAGTAGGCGTGCTGTAATAAGTTCTTTCTCCTGTGGTGACGATGATCTGGTATGTAGCATCTCAATAAAACGAGCAACTGTGGCCATTGTATCCTCTGGGTCAATCCTTTCAGATGTCCCATTTGGAATAGATAAGGATTGCTCTCTCAGATCAAAGGAGGGAGACTTTGACATCTGCACCAAAGCACCACTAGAGCCTTCTAAGGTACTGGGTATTTAAAGAAACCAATCAATTCTCAACATGCAAAATTACCTCTTCAATGCACTTGCTATACAGTAAAATCTCAGCTTAAACCTTTTTTAATTTCACATTCAGTAAGTACATCAAACAGAATCCTTCGAAGTTAGAACTAATTTCACAGGGCAAAGCACAATCCTCAAACCCAATTCTGAGGTGCTCTCAAGTAAGAATTTAGCAAGAAAAGAAAACATGCACTGAAACTAACTTGCATAATTTTTTTTATTTCTAAATGACATTACTGATTTACATTCTTTTAACAGCCAGATTTATATTAACATGAAGGACCAATTTTCCTCAATTCGCATACTTGAATTTGCAATTTTAAAACAAAAACCTTAAATTAAGAAACCATTCAATTATCCAACTTCAGTATCCGTATCTATCCCCACCCCAACAACAGCATGAAGCAGAACTCTAAACAAAATCCAGATGACAAAACAAAGATTTAATGCGCAGAACAATCGATGCAGATACCAACATGTCTTTCGTCCCATGAAAAGTATATATATTTAGAGCAAAAATGAAATGCTTTACCAATTTAAAGAAAAAAAGGACAAATCGAACAGCTAAAAATAAGAATACCTCGCCAAACAATGCAAGTGCCAGAGAACTCCCTCCTTCTAACTATGAAAAAACCAGCCTTCTCGAGCCGATCACCATCCAAATTTTACACTCCCATCACCAAAAATTGAGCTGCTGAAGCTCGATTCCTTTCCCAAATATATATTGAAGAAAAAAATGAAATGAATTATTAAGGGCAAGCTCACAAGCAATGCAAGCTTGAAGCTTCCTCCTAGCAAAAAAATAAATAAATAAATAAATAAATAAAACCACGAGGACAAGTACAAAGAACATAAACCGAAAAAAAAAAACTCAGATTTATATAATCAATTTAATAATTAATAAACTAAGAACTGAAATGAATAAAATTCAGTCCAAAAGATGGGATCATAAATGCATTTTAAGAATCTAAGGCAAAGAGAAACGTCATTTTCCACCCTTTAAACAAACATAACAATTAAAAATTGCTTGATTACACATTACAGTAAAACAAATTAAAGAAAGAAACAAATAAAAAGCACTCCTACCTGGAAAATTCGAAGAAACTCAAACCAAAAGGAGGAAATGGAGCTTAAGGAAGATACAGAGAAAGAGAGAGAAAGCAGATGTAGGGAAGAGAGTCTTTTTCTTTTCTTTTCTTCTCTCTATCTCTTCTGCCTGTGTGAGTCTGTGAGTGCGTGCGCTGCGCTGCGCGTGGTTCTTTTCTATTAGTTTTCTTTTTAATCTGTCTTTTCCAATTTTGGCTTTTTTTCATTTTAATTGTTAATTAGTTAGTTACTGACTGATGGATAATATTATTAACACTGACAGTCAGTTTGCCTTTGCGGTTTTACAAAGTTTTTTTTTTTTTTTTTTCACTTTCTTAAGCTTTTAATTATTCTTTTACACTCTTCGTGGAAGTGAAATTAAACTTAGTGCATAAAAGAATTCGAACTCAAAATTTTATTTTTCCCATAACAAAACGTTCTTATTATTTGAAAGTTATAAAATTAATCAGTAATTTTGCTAATCCAAATCTATCAAACTCGGAAAAATTTCTAAAAATTGGATTAAATTAGATTTTTTAGCTCTTACAATTATTGGCCTTTACATAAAAAAAATTAAAATTTACAATCATTATTAAAATATTTAATATGTATGTATTTTTTCCGAAAATATAGCAATTTTGGTTTAACGTCAAATAGACTTATTAAAGGAATATAGTGGGCTTGTCTAAATATATATATATATATATATATAGAACTCTCTTCTTTTTCAAGTTAAAAAAAAAGTCATTAATTCAATACGCAATCTATATATTTATAATATTAAAAAAAGATTATATCATAAATTCATAGTTCAAGCAAAGCGAAACTTGCAAGTGAATTTTTTATATTATAGATTAGTAATCAAAAATTAAAAGGGGAATTGATATAATGGTTTATTTAATTGATGATTGTTTTATATTCAACAATTAAGATGGAAACTTGTAACTTCTTTTCTATCGTAATATCTCACCGGTTGAAGGAAAAATTATTAGAAAAATTGGTTCAATATATATTTAATTATTTTAATTTTATTAATCGATATAAATATAATATACATAAATATCAATTGATGAATGTATTAGAATTTATAAATAATATGATAGTTTTAATCTATCTAAAAATTTCTTCTAGTTGAAGTTTTGCCAATTGTATTTTTCTATTTTTTTTGTTTTTATTGACATTTAAGAATAATTAATACTAATAACGTGTGGGAGAATGTTGATTGGAAGAGAAAAAGGTGTATTTGCAAGCAGTTTTCTCATTGTAAATCGATTGTTTTAACCTAAATTCGATTGGATTATATAATTATGAATTGACTTGTGGATCAATGAATCATTACCTACTTTAGCAAATTCTCCAACTTTCCCCATCCACCACTTATGGCTTATAACGTGTAAGTAAAGCTCTCTCACCTTCTACTAATAATAATAATAATAATAATAATAATAATAATATGCTGAATTTTCAATTTTATATCAAAATAATATTATATTCTTTATTTTTTAATTTTTTAAATATACACACTTTTAATTTCAGATTGAATGTAGCTTTTAAAAAAATTAATTTAGTAGTAAAGTGAAACTCTAAAGCTATATTCAGATTGAATGATTTTGGATAAAAGATTTTGAATAATCTGTTTCGCTGCTTAAAAAAATGTCTAAATTCATGAATTTTAGAAAATTCTTGACATATCAAAATTCTTAATTTTTGAGATATTTGATTTCTCAGCTTTTAAGTGGAAAAATAAAAAATTCATCATTTTTTATCAATGATCGATTGTTGCCAACTTTTTTTATTCCAAAATTGTTGGAAACAAATTAATAATATTTCAAAATTTCTTTAATCCTCATTTTTTTAATTTCAAATAATTACTTTAGTTTTATTATTATTATTATTATTATTATTATTATTATTATTATTATTACCCGATTAAATTATTTATAAAAAATGATTTTCAGTTTATTTCAATCATATTATAACATAATAATTTCTCATTTTAATAATAAGTATGTTATGTTTAAAAGTTTAAATTATCATATAGTATAAAGAGAGTGAATACTATTAAATTTATTTTTTATTTTTTACTAACTCTTAAAATAATCTTTTTTTTTAATTTTAAGCGTATGATTAAATTGATTATATATACTTAATTAATAATAAATTCTCAATATTTAATAAACGGTAGAATTGAAAATTAATTATTAAATTTATGAATTGTGATAATTGAACCAAACATGAATATAAAGGAAATTATATCATCAATCCATAAATTTTATATTCAAACCAAACGATGAAATTATCATAATTCATGAATTTTAAATTTATTCAATTCAAACGGTACCTAAATCTATTTCTTTTTCTAATTTAGTACTGTAGACATGTATTATATATATATATATATGATATTTTTATTTTTGTTAAAGGTTTGATGAACTGATCTAGTTATATAAATGACTCACATACTGAAATTAGGGCTGCATTTATCTTATTATATCTATATAAATCTAACACACATATGACTAATTTTGAACATATATATATATATATCCATAGATTTATATTTTTTTTTTAACCAAATGTCACACTATTTCCAAAAAAAAAACTAAATGTCATATTATTTTAAAAAAATAAATGACATATATATATTAATACATATTAGTATTACTAAATTAAAAAATATTGGATTGAAATGTCATATCATTGTCAAACCAAATTAAATCTCTTTGAATATGCATTTGATATAAAATTGTAAGTAATATATATATATTTAAAAATTAAAAAATAAAGAATAAAATTATTTTGAGAATTTTTTTATATAATTTTTGTTATAATTAATTATTATTATTAATTTATTCCTCAAATTAAATTAGAAAATACCTGTTTGGGAATGTGGGTTCCACCTAAAAATATTTGTCCAATTAAATCAAATGGTGTGGTCCATATTATTAAAAATTAACAGAGCAAAAACACATGCTACTGCAAACAAACATATCTACTTTTGTTTTATTTATTCCGGAGATGAGTGTAAATCAAATACAAATAATTTTTAATAATTATAAATCTAGCTACTAGTGCACGATCATCGGATCCAATCAAAATTATTGATTTTATAAAATTTGAGATGTTTGGTGATTATTTATTTATTTATTATCGGACCTTAATATCACCTAATTAACAGGTTTATTTTATATGTATCACTGAATTTCACTTTTATTGTAATAAAATTATAAAATATTTTTTTGTCCCAAAAAAATCACTGAACTATATTTTTATTTTATTAAAGTTACTTTAAGTCAAGTTCTAGCAACACGTTAGATTTTTTATAACACGTCAACTGTCACGTCAGCTTTTCGATTAACTAAATTGAAAAACTGGCCAGAAGTGACTTTCGTAAAATAAAAATATAGTTGAGTGATTTTTTTAAAAAGAACAAAAAATTATAATTTTATTATAATAAAAATAAATTTTAGTGACTATAAATAAAATTAACCTCGTAATTAACTAATTTATTTTATTTATTAATATATGCTCTGTGTAGGCACTCATGAAACTTAGCACTAGAGACCAAAATAGCCTCAAAATTCCAAGAGAAGGGAGGGGAAACAAACCAATTAGCATTGATGATATTACATTCAACTGGCCTAGCCATGTTACGTATCAGCTGCTCCATTGAATTGGATCTTTTTCAACGTACCTAAATGTGTTTTGAGTTTGATCTTTGTGTATGAACTTATTTTAAAACTTATGAAATAATATTTTATTACCCTTAAAATATTATTCGGAATAAAGAGAATTAGTCTTGATGTGTGGTTCTAATTAACTGACTGAAAATACAAGTCGTCTAACAAAAAAACTATTGAGAAAAGAAAACAAACTATATTCCAAGGATTAATTAATATATAGTTGCATCTAATTCAAAAATTACATTACAGGTTCTCATGGACACAACTAATGAAACAGCCTCTACAAGGGCTACATCTACAGCAACTATAGGAGATTGAGGCAGTGTGGGAGGCGAGGACCTAGAGTTAGCGGAAGTAAATTCATTTTTTTTTAAGAGAAATTCCTGAATTAAAGGAATAAATATATTTTTTTAGGGGACAAATATTAAGAATATTATGTACTATTACATGCATTTAAAAAAAATTAAAGGAGAGCAATTGACCACTTAAGTAAATATTGTTCTGCCACTAAGTAGAGGATATTGCAATCTTATATATTGCTCTTCTTTCTCGCATCTTTCTTCCATTATTATGCTATGCAATTTTTTTTGATACATATTTTGTAGAGATTAAAAAATAAATTTATAAGTTCTCACTTGTCATGACTATTTCAAAATAGATATATTAATTGAGCCAGATTCAATTAATATTACGGCATATAATTAGTTGTTATCAATAGTATATATATTCTAAACTTAGATCTTCCCTCGATAAAAATAAAAAAGATGCTTCCAACATTAATACTCCATAATCCTGTAGATGAGGACTTATTAGAACTAGAATTATAGTTAATTTTAAGCATGTTTTAATCAAAATCAAGGTAAGAGAAAGCATCCTCATTCGCAATCAGAAATGAAAAATATAAAATTAAAGAGTATATTATTAACTTGTTTGGATTAAAAAATTAATGTTTTGATAAGTGGAAATTATAATTAAATTATGGAATGCACATGCAAATTTGAAGAAAGATGCTTTCCTATTGATATAATATGAGCAAGAAACGATCTGATCCTGACAAATATATATGTATGGCTTCCTTAATCTTATTGGTATGAAATATTACAAGAAATAATCTGATCCCGACAAGCTATGGTTTTATTTACTCCACTCTGACAATAATCTGTAGAGCTACAAATATTTCCTTGGATCTAATGAATATAAATATCTCTCTAATTTACCTAACTTTTTTTTTCTCTTTTTTTTTTTTGTAAGCTGAAACTATTTTAAAACTTTAATGGAAGTGTTTTGCTACCTTTCTGATTTTATTCAGCATGATCTTATTCAGCATGAGTAGGATTATCTTAATCCGTTTTATATATAAACTAAGAACACATGTGATTTCGTAAAAAAAAAATGAAAATATTCAATACAAATTTATATACAACACTCTTTCAAAATTTGACAAGATATTGTATGATTCATTCGAAATTTGATATGAATACATTAAAATTGTTGTGATATTTAAAAATTGAAGCTTGTAAAGACAGTTTGGTTTCATTTACTTGTATCCAGATTGAACATGTGTTTTTGGGAAGACAACAGAGCAACGGATTGGCTTGTGAATAAGTCTTTGAATTATTTTAGAGGGTGGGTCGTCTGCAATTCAGTTACACATCGTTTGAAAGCCAATCTGAAACTCGATTTCCTTCGCATAAAACATGCTGCTCTTGCATATATTTGAACCAGATTAGCACCTACGCCATCATAGTCCAAGATTGAAGAAAGCCATAGAAAACCAATAAATTTACTGACATAATAATAATAATAATAATAATAATAATAATAATAAGGTTTAAACTATATACAGCTCCTCTAATTTATCTGTTTTTTTTTTCGATTGCTCTCTTGACTTGCTTTTAGTCATATTTATCTCCTAAACGTTATTTTTGTATTGAGAAAAACAGTCAATAAACATATCAAAATAAAAATCCAAAAAAAAAAAAAAAGAGAAGATAAGATTTACGTGGTTTAACTTTGATTGCATACATCCACGGAAAGTAACAAATTCTTCACTATATAAGAAAATAAAAAAATTATAGTACAATAAAATTGTATCTCTTTTGAGTTGATCAAATCTAAATTTACAATTATTGTATTTTCTCTCTTACATAAATTAGAAAAATAACTCTCACCTCTCTAGAACCTCTAGAGAAAATCTCCAAAGCTCCCAAGGTGTTTTTCGAAACCCAAGAATATCCAGGTAAAAACTCAAACTTACAAATTCCCAAGTTACTTTTGTTTTTGTTCTTTTTGCTTCATTTTTTAAAAGGCTTGATCTTACCTATATTTATAGGTTCCCTAAACTTGCCAAATAAGAATAAAAATATTTATCTAATTAGGAATATCTTTCCTAATCTAAGTCTTAAAATTTATCCTAATCCAAGTTTAAGACTTATCCAAATCAAAGTCCAACTTGAAATCCTACAATTTAAAAATAAATTTCAACAAATTTCACCTCACTTTTTGAATTACAATAACATTATTGGTCTAAATTCCTCAATTACACATACCCGAATCAAAATTTAGTCTCGCACCTTAATTTTAAACACAGCCAATATACCATATATAATTGAAAACAGTTTATGGTGCAACTCGACTCTAGAGATAGACCTCAATATCTCATTTTGATCACTAGTAGGTTCCACTCATTTAAAAACATCTATACCTTAGAAACCATTCATGCATGCAACTTATTTCCAACAAGTACTTGAGGTCTTCATAATACTACCAATTAGATGGTATACCCTTCGATATAACTTTCTTTTCAATAGAACCATACAGCTTTAAGTAATCCTTAGAATTTCACTTTTAAAATTGTAACTAAAGTCCTTGGAATCTAACATACTCAGAAAAATTAAATTCTTGCACATCTTTGCAATGTATGTCACGTCTTCCAAAGTCATTACTACTTCATTATATATTTTAATTTTCACACTATCAACACCCATGACTTTCATCTTACAATTATTATCTAATTTTAGGGTATTAGTTAACCCTTCTTAGAGTGTATCAAAAAAATTTCTCCTTGAGCAAATATGAGAAACACAGTAAGAATCTAAAAGTCAACCATAACAAGAAGATGCATTATTTTCTTGGGTGATTATAAGGGTATCTTCATCATCCCAAGTAAGAGAAACTAAATTATTTTTTTTATTATGTTTCTTGCCCTTCCGGCAATCCTTTTTGAAATGTTCTTACTCTTTGCATCTGAAGCATCGAATGTCATCTAATTTATTGACTTTAGATCTAGATCTGCCTTACTTAGACCTTCTCTTGTTATTAACTCGCCCTCTTTAACTCATACGTTGAGAAACTAATGTCTTACCATCTCTATTCTTACATTTGGCTTTTGTTCGAGTTTTAAGAGAAACCAATTGTGCTTGAGCAAAATCCATAATCACATAATATTTTTCCACAATTAACGAATCAATAAAATTCTCGTAAGAGTCATGGAGTGAGAAAAGAAGCATTAGCGCCTTATCTTCTTTCTCAATCTTAACATCAATTTTCTTTAACTGATCTAAGATTCCATTGAATTTATTGACACGTTCCACCAGATTTTTACATTCCACCATCCGTAGCCTATATAACTTCCGCTTTAGATGCAATTTATTGGTCAAACTTTTAGCCAAATAAAATTTTTCCATTTTGTCCCAAATCACTACTGCAGAATTCTCCTCAATAACATTATTTATAATGTTATCACCGATGTAAAGACGTATCGTATTAATACACATTTCCTTAAGCTCTTCCCAATCTTCATTGTTCATCTTTTTCGGTTTTCCTTTCTCCTTTTCCTTCAATACTTTTGCTAAGTTTTGTTGAACTAGGAAATCATTTACTCTTCTTTGCCAAAGAGTGAAATTGCATTTTCCATTGCACTTATCTATTGTAAAAAGTGATGCTGAATTGCCTGGTATGTTTATTGAATATTAATCGAAACTAGCTATGATACACTTATTGGGAAAAACAATCAATAAGTACGTCAAAATAAAAATTCAAGTTAAAAAAAATAAGAGAGGACAAGATTTACGTGGTTCAGCCTTGATTGTCTACGTCCATGGAAAATAACCAATTATTCACTATGTGAGAAAATAAAAAAATTATAATACAATAAAATTGTATCTCTTTTGAGTTGATCAAATTCAAACTCACAATCATTGTATTTCTCCTCTCACATAAACTAGAAAAATAACTCTCACCTCTCTAGAACTCCTAGAGAAAATCTTCAAAACTCTCAAATGTGTTTTCTGAAGCCCAATAATACCCAAGCAAAAACTCAAACTTGCAAATCTCCAAGTTACTATTGTATTTACTCTATTTGCTTCATTTTTAAAAGCTTTGATCCTGCTTATATTTATAGACCCTCTAAACTTGCCAAGCAAGAATATTTAAATCAAAGTTTAAGACTTATCGAAATCCAAGTCCACAATTTAAAAATCAATTCCAACATTTTGAACCATGTTGCCATTTAAAAAATTTGAAAAACGACATACTGCACCATAATTTAGTGACATGGCAGCCAAAATGTAAATAACTAAAATTATTGTTAGGTAAGCATATTGTGGCATGATATATCAATTTTTTAAATTTTAGAAGTAATAATATGGTCCAAAACAACATTTATAAAACAAATATGACCAAAAACTGATAAAAAAGCAATATAAAAAATACGGATAAATTGGTGGTTCCGCATAATAATAATAATAATTTGTTAAGACATGAATTATGATTTATGTATAGGATTCAATAACATTTATTTATGGATTTCCAAAAGGTGTAGAAAGCGTACATAGGATTCTGATAGAGGAAGAATGGGAGTGTGGCAGTGCACAAGATAACAGATTTTTCTTCTTGGTATCAAACAAGAAAAATTCATTTCATGAAAATCCAGACCCAGATCCTTGTATCTATTTTTTAAGTATAAGACAAAATGGGTTTTATTGATATGACAGTTATTGTTATTGGGTCTACTTCCGCCAACTTGGTTGGTTGCTAACCGCAGCAGCACCATCAATCAAAGTCTTTTGTTCATGTGGATTGTCCTTTTTGGCCTCCCTTATATTTATTTTCTTTTGCCCTTTTCTTTCTTAGCACATCCCGACCAAGATGTCTGCAATTGGCTTTATTTTATGTTTTCTCAAGCATCTTAAAGCTCAATTGAATTTTAGTGGGCTGAATTTTAAGGCTCAACCGAATCAATGGAATTGGATTTACTCAGCCTGAGAAAACCACAAAATTAGAGCCCCTTCGGCTTTGAATTTGAGAAATAACGTTTTTGGCCAACAAAAAAAAAAATTTGTTTTTTAAGTTTTGAAAACCGTTTTTGGAGAAGAGCATATAAATAGATGTTTTTCCATGGATTTAGAAAAAATAGTTTATAAAAAATTAAAACAAAAATCAGTTAACTAAATAAAAAAAATTTAAAATGTGCTTTTTGAACACCTAACAACAATCCCAAAGTTCCACTCTATCAATTGAGTGCTAGTTTATAAATTATTTGTTCCTACCAAATATATGTTGAAGGAATATGTAGTGGGACTTCTTACAAAATTTGCCAAAACCATATTTAGAAGTCATTTATGGCATGTTTGATACACCAAAAAGAAGGATAACTGAAATCTTATTTTTTAGAATATTGGTGTTTTGGAATTTCGATAATTTTCTTTGGTATGTTCATATAATAGAAATTGGAATCATATTTTTATATTTGGTGTAATTTTATTGACGGTATTGTTGAGAATATAAAGTGTTTAATTTAAAAAATGCGGAAAAAAATTTCAAATATCAATAAATTTGAGATATTAGGAATCTTTATACAAGAATCAAAATAATCTTTTCAAATATTTTTAATCCAATATAAGGTATTAAACTCAAATTTGAAATAAAAATATCCTTTCTATTCCAAATTATTTGAAGTATATATAATAAACTTAGGATCTTTATATGCAAAGGATCGGTCCAAGATTAATTAATAAACAATTGCAAGAGGTCTGTCTCTAAAGGGATTTTGTCCATATAGGAAAAGTTTCGGGTTGGAGCCTCTCCATCTCCAAATTGTATTATATACACCTCCCCCATCTCACGTTAAAAAACGAAAAATCAATTGCAGGGAAAAATTATGGTAAATGAAAATAAATTTCGTTAAAATATCTATAATGTATACCGAAGTTCTCCCTATTTAGGAGATAAAATTTAAATTCTGTCCTATTTGTCACAATATTAACAAAAATCAACCACCGTTTCATTTTAAGAGCATTTGTAATTTTTTTATGCTATCTAATTGATCTACCTTTATTAGTTTCTTTTCTTATTTTTAGTTTACTTATATTGATATGCATAGGAAATTAGTGTCATATATATATATATAGAAATTTATAATTTAAAAAAAATACAGATATTCCAAACTCTAAAGGGTTTGTAAATCCAAAAAATTAATCATTATAGAAGCCACTTAAAAATTTCGTACAGCTGAATAATACTTTTAAAAGATATGAACTATTAATTGAAAAATTTTTAGCTAGATTATGCCTACTATATAATCTATAGAATAAATCAATCACTCATTGATATGCATTTAATTGATTTATTCTCATCGGTTAAAATAAATGTAATATATATATACATGTCATTTAATAAATGAATTAATTTATGAATATCATAACTGATATAGTCAACTTAAAAATTTCTACTATTAATTATATTTTATTGGGAACGTATTATAAAATACAAAGAGTTAGTTTTATGTTGTGTTTCCAATAATACATTATGCTTGTACTATAAATATAGATTTTATCTAATTGGGCAAGTAACCTTTTTAAAACTGAGATTAAGCATCTCTTTTGTTTTTCACTATTTTCCTTTTTTTTAAAATGAAAAATTACAATATTTTTTCCTTAAATTTTTATAATCAATTCATTGAGCTACTTAATTAAATTTTTTAATCATTATTTGTGAATTTGTATAACCGGAAAAAATGGACATGTGTTGACAATTTAGTGCATATATAATTTATATATTTTTTATTCTATGAAATAAATAACTAATAAAATTAATAATATAACAAAACTCCAATTGATAGATGCAATTAATTATTAAATAAATATGTAAAATCATATTAAAAATATTTTTGGAAAATGAACACAAATATCCCATTTAATATCCAATTTTATATTTTTCCGTGCAATATAATTTTTTTCCAAAACAATAATTTTTCCAAATCAAATTTTCACTTTTAGCGCTCTTTTCCTTTGTTATTTTCTCTTGTACCCTCCAATTGATCCTATCTACCCAACATTAAGGATTTGATCATCTGTCACTGACGCCTAGGAAGAGAAAGCTCCGATATACATATTGGATCTTCAAGCCAATGAAGCCATTAAGTGACATATGGCTATGTAGATCTTTATTGTGCTTTCAGATTATTCGTCAGAGCTATTTTTTACAGAAAAAAAAAAGAACGATAGAGCTCTTACAGTGGAAATAGCAATATAATCACTTAGAATGATGAAATTATGTGAATTATATCAGTTGTAGTGTGAATTTAAAGAGAATGATATTTCACTATTCTATATATCAAAGATATGAGAAAACCATATCAGTGATTTTTTTTTTTTTTATCGAGGAAGGAGAGAGGTTATGAAAATAAAAGGATAAAATGGGAAAATTGTTTGCTAAAAAAAAAGCACTCTCTTCTAAAATCAGCAACTCCAATCACATCTTCTAACAAAAGGAAACCCGCACCAAAATATGACATGTTACCTTAAACCCACGAAAATACACTGAGGCTACTAGATCTACACTCAATCGGCGAGAATAGTTAAAATGCGCCTGGAAAATAGGATGGACAAGAAGCTTGGGGTGATCGGTGTATTATGAAGATAATCTAGATATTGGAGGGGGCAAAAACTTAGAGAAAATGAGGTGTGATTATGAGAGAAATAGGATTTGGAGAGCAACAGTTTCTTTAATATGTTAAGTACTGTACCGTTTTAAAAAAATATTTATAGAGAGTAAAAAATAAAAATGTCATCGTTTAATTCAGATAGTTTTGTAAAAAATGCATTGCTTTAAAAACAACGGCAATTTAACAGATTTTAGTGTTATAATAAAGTTTTTTTCTTTTATTTATTTAAATCATATTTTAGTTATTTATTTATTAGATAAAATGATTATAACCGTACTAAATCTAGTTCGTAATAGAATGCTTAAGATCTAGAACCATAATTAATTCATGAAAACTAATTACAAGTCATCAAAAAAGACGTACATTTTAAAATAATCACAACAAGGACAACAATTTATACTGTGCAACTAAATGCACAATGTTAGGTGCATTTGAGTGAGCTTACATGTGCAACTTTTTTTATTAATTTAACAATGGTTTTTGAATTTTAACATATGTTTCTCTTATTTCCCCTCGTTGGTTGGAATTTTGTTTTCTCATGGCTGCGATTTTCTTTCTCAGAAATTATTGGTGTCTTCTTCTTCTTATTTTGTTTTGCTTTTCCCTTATTGGTGCGATTCTCATAGAGAAGTCGGTGCGACTTTTTTTCTTTTCCGATTCTGGTTTTTTGTTCAATTGCGGATGGACAAAGATATTTGTGTTGAGAATGCAATTTGTGAGAGTCTAATTAGTGAAAATTCAAGTACAATTGATGTCACTTCTATATTTTTTATTCTCATTACAATTTAGTGTGCGTTTTCTATGTTTTATTTATTTATTTTATGATTAGAAATTTCTTGTTTGTATGTGTTCGAGTTCATTTTTTTATGAAGGTTTTGATAAAGAGATTGTCCATGCTTCTGCTGATGTTTTGTGTGTTCATTCTTTATTAAATTCAGATATGATTCTGTTTAGATTGATTTTTTTAGTTTTGATTCTTATTTTCTCTGTTTTTTTGTGTGTTTGTTTTTGTGTTATTTTATTATGATATGAAACTGATTCATGTAATAATAATAAATGTACAGTTGTAGAATAATGTATATAGAATTAAAAAACAATGAATCTGATGATGACAAGAAAATAATAAAATATATAAGACAAGATGAAACTAATTCACGAAATAATTAATAAATCTACTGTTATAAAATTACGTACCTACAATTATTAAATAATAAATTTGAAACTGATAAGTAAATAATCAAACACATAAGATGAAACTGATTCATGAAATAAATAATGAATATGCAGTTATAAAATAATGAATCAAAAATTACTAAATAATGAATATCTTATGTAATAAAAATGAACATGCAATAAGATGCTTAGAATTGGTTATGACATGAAATTGATTCATGTAATAATAATAAATATACAGTTGTAGAATAATGTATCTAGAATTACAAAATAATGAATTGATGATGACAAGAAAATAGTAAAACAAATAAGATAAGATGAAACTAATTCAAGAAAGAACTAATGAATCTACCGTTATAAAATTATGTATCTACAATTATTAAATAATGAATTTGAAATTGGTAAGCAAATAATCAAATATACAAGATGAAACTGATTCATGAAACAAATAATAAATATGCAGTTACAAAATAATGTATCTGCAATTACTGAATAATGAATATCTTAGTAATAAAAATGAACATGCAATAATATGCTTAGAATTGGTAATGATTGTATTTTTTTTTGTTTTCACAGTTGATAATGTACTTGTAGATAATGCTGCTGCTAATGATTTGTTAGGAGTGTGTGTTAATTTTTGTGAAAAGACTTACAATTTGTATAATAATTATGCATTTATATTAGGTTTTAGTATTAGAAAAGGTAAGCAAATATATAGAGCCGTTAGCAAAATAGTGCAATGAAACAGTCTAGTTGATCGAGGACTGGAAAGAAAAGAAAGTTAGTAAATGAAAATGGATTTTATTCGAAACTTAATGTTCGTTTTGATTGTATAGCTTTTATTCAATTTGATGTTAATGAAAATGGAGTTTGAAATGTGACGCGATATGAAAAGGAGCATAATCACGAGTTATGTGGAATGAGTAAAACTTATCTTCTTTGTTCGCATATAAAAGTGACAGAAAATTAGTTGATTGACCTTGATAATTTGAAAGAAAGTGGCGTTGGTGTTTCGAATGGGATTAGATTGCTTAAAAAACAATCAAGTGGTTCTCCTTTTGTTAGTTTTGTTGCAAAGGATGCTTATAATGTGCTGGCAAAAGAAAATTTGAAGAAGTTGAATGAATGTGATTCTAATGCATTGATTGAAATTTTTAGAAGAATGCAGTCAAATGAGAAAGATTTTTTTTTTTGATTTGTGTAGCTTTTTTTAGAGGGATTCGCAAATGAAGGAAGATTATGAGTTTTTCGAGAATCTATTAGTGCATGATATGATGTATCGCACTAATAGATATGATATGATTTGTGGTCCATTTATAGGTACGTTTGCAATGACATGTATTTTTTGTTTTATTATTGTGTAGATTCTGTAGGTTCATTTTATATATACGTTAAATACATTAAATTTGTATGGTAGTTTCATTATTTTTGAAGTTGATTATATGTTAACTACATGTTCTTTTTTTGTGAATTGAAGTTTCATTATTAGTTAACTGCAGGTTCATTTGTTTTTTATATGTTCATTTTATTGTCAAATTGAATTGTTATAAGCAACTAAAAGATGCATTTTTGTTACTTGTATGTTCATTATCTACTTACTGTATGTTCATTTTATTTTGGCTTTGTTATTGATTGTTTTTGCTGTTTTTTATTTGTAGGAATTGATCATCACTATATGAATGTGATGTTTGGATGTAGATTTTGATTAAATGAGATAATAGTTTTTTGTGTGGCTTTTTAATGCATTTTTGAGATTGATAGGATGTAGATATCATCAGACTATAATGACATATCAATCTACTGCTATAGCTGTTGCTATTGCTTAAGTTTTTCCATATTCATAGCATAGACTTTGTATATGACATATAGGGGAGAATTTGAAGAAGAATATCAAATCATTGTGAAGAAAAAAAGGATTTGTTGAATTATTCAACTATGTGCTTAAATCCACTGATTCAAAGGCTGAGTTTTAGTTTTATTGAACTAAGTGAGGTTTGTTTTGAATTTTTGAGTTTGTTTTTTGAATTGATCTTTTATATATTTGTTCCTTTTTTTTTTTAAAGATTGGAGGCAGATTATGAGTACCACAAGAATGTTTGGATGTAGAAACTTTTTGACATTAGAGATAAAGGGTGTCCTACCTTTAGTAAAGACTTTTTTCCGGTGGAATTTTATCATCACAAAGGAGCGAGACCACTAATTATTCTATTTCCAAGAGGCTTTTTAAATCTGTTGGTCTTTGTGATTTTCACAATTGTTTTATTAATTCGGAGTGGAGGAGTAAGGAAAATGGAGAGGACTTGTATTGTTTGATAGGTGAGCCAACAATGACTTTTAATGATATAAAACTTCTTTCTCATGCAAGACAAATATATACATTGGAGATATATAAACTATTTGAGGAGTAGTATATGAAGGGATGTTAGTGTTTAAAGTTGTGTAGCTTATGATAGTACTACTAGTAGGTTTACATATCATATATGGCATCCAGACGTGGATATTATTGATACGAGGTTGCGTTTAATGTTGCAAGCATGTCTATATGTTGTACTTGCAAGTTGTTTTCAGAGGTATGTGATTTTCTTTAATTTTTTTGTGTTTTTTCGTAGGTTCATTTTTAATAAACCTGTACGCAAATAGAAATGAACCTTCATTTCATTTTTTAATGGACATGTAAGAAAATTTATTGAACGTGGATATTTATTGTATTTTTTCAGAGATTTATTTTAATGTATCTGGAGGCAAATTTTACTGAAAGTAGGGATTCTTTGTTGCCACTCTTTGCATATTTTTAATGTGCATTGTGTGAAAGAAATTCCAAAAAAATATATTCTTAAGAGATGGACTAAAGGATTGATTGAGAGTGGAAATATTGATATTCATTTGGTTTCTTTAAGTGATGAATGTTGTTTAGCATCTTCTCTTTGGAGAATATAGATGGCTAGGAATTTTCACCAATCAATTTTACATAGTGAAGACAATATGAAGGCTCGTCAGTTCTGCGAGAAAACTTTTGAAAGTGCTAAGAAAAGAGTTATAGAAGAGATTAGTCCTATTTACATGGAAGGAGAGTCTAATGCAGTATATCATTCAAGTGAAGGAATACAAAATCCAAGTCATACTAGAGTGAAAGGCGAACACAATAAGAGAATTAAGAGTGTAATTGAGAAGTTTAACTAAGTAAAAGGTCAAAGGAAAAATGCTCAAATTGTTGTATTGAGAACAAAAATTATTGTACAAACCAAGGTTGTAAAAACCAATCCGGTCAATGAACAGGAAAAGCCAGCGGTCACGGGTTTAAAGTCGAACTGGTTTTATCTCATATATAATAAAACATAATATGTCTTATACATAATAAAAATAGAGAATAAGTTGTAGAAGATCTTTTCTAGTATACAAGAATACTATAACATGTTTAATATTCTCTTTTTTATTTTTTTTAAAAATCATATTTTATATATTTTTATAATTAAATATTTAATTAATTATTAAATGTAAAAGTAATTTATAACTTGAAAATACAATTAGCCAAAATTTTTAAATTGTAAAAGAAAAGTAATATAAAAAAGAAGAAAAAAAATGTAAAAATGAGTGAATAATCTCATATAGAAAAAAAGTAAAAATGAAGATAACATATCATTTCATAAATAAGAGTGTGTTAATTGTTTAAAAACATGTTTATTTTGACCAATTTGATTAGTTTATAGTTAAACCATCTAGTTTTGGGTCAATTTTTTGGTTAAACTGGCTGAATTGGTTAGATTTGACCAAATTTAATAATTAAATTTTTTTTTGCAAAAAATTAAAAAAAATCCAGAAAAACCGGTCACAACTGGCTGGTTCCCGGTTTTTCCCGTTGAACCGGCCAGGTCACCGATTTTTCCACTAGATTGTTTTCTCCTTGGTTTTGGGGGTAAAAACCGTCCGGCCTAAGGGCCGGTTTCCAGTTTTTTCGATTAAACCGGCCGATCCGGTTTTTATAACCATGGTACAAACTTCTCTTCAGGTATGAAATGTATTTTTTTGATATTTTTATTGTACATGTTCTTGTAGTTTAATGAACTTGTTATGTTTAATGAAGCTGTTTTGTTACAGTAAATTATTTCACAAGTAGCTCAAAATGATTATCTTGTTCATCCAATTTCTGGGAGTTTAGAATTGGTAATTGTTACTTCAAATTCAAGTTTAATATGTCCTTCAATTGTTAATTCAACTACTTTGTAGTTCTATTTTTAAAATTTTTTTGATTGATTTTATTTGTAAATATACATTTTTAATAGATATCCATTAAATGATAAGTAATAATATTTTAATATAATTCATTGTAATTATTAATTATTTGTAAAAAAAATTCATGTGTAAACTACTCTGAATGATTTTTAGTATATGTTTACAGAAAAATTGTGTATATAATTACAAAATAATGTATCAAAATTATAAAATAATGAATTTGATCATGGAAAGCAAATAATCTAACATAAAATAAAAGATGAAAGTGATTCATTAAACAAATAATGAATCTACAGTTACAAAATTATATATTTACAGTTATTAGATAATGAATTTTATCGTGACAATCAAATAATTAAACACTAAAGTAAAGATGAAACTGATTCATTAAACAAATTATGAATGTATAGTTATAAAATTATGTATGTGCAGTTATAAATAATAAATCCAATCTATAAGCAAAAAAATGAAACACATGAAAAGAGGTGAAACTAATTTATTGAACAAATTATGAATTTACAGTTGAAAAATTTTGTATCAGTAGTTATTAAATAATGAATATAATCAATTTTGTATCAGTAGTTATTAAATAATGAATCTAATCACTGCAAGTAAAAAAATAAAACACACAGAAAGAGATGAAATATATTCATTAACAAAATGTCAGTAATAAAATGAGACTGATTTATTAACCTGCTAAGCAAATAATTAACAAAATATAAATTGTTCTATGTTTAGAATTAACAAAATAAAGAACCCTCTAAAAAGTATTGTGTCCATGAATACATTATAGATAAACTATTTAATGAAAGTATTGTATGTAGCTAACAGGAACATTATGAAATTTTCACTTTTTGTTCTTCGACTGTGCAAAATATTTTTTTAGCTTGTTTCAAAACTTCTTCCCTACATTCATTCACCTTGAGCATCAGGATGTTAGAACAGTATTTTGCTCTTAAAGATTTGCAAAAATTTTCCTGTAAGAAATATGTTTAAATTAATTGTGTAACATTCATAAACTTACAGTACTATATTTACACACAACCATAAATTGCAAATAGCTTACATTCTTATATTTCTTAAAACCACAGTCCCAATTATTGTCTTGTCCTTTGTAGGCTTCCATGTATCTCATGCAATATATTGCACAATCCAGGTTTTTTGTCAGTGATGTTTTTTGTCAATGATTTCCAAGGCATATCTAAGACCATTTGTTCATATTTTCTTGTATCTTTTTCTTCATGAATCTATTGTTTTGCTAAATAATTGTGTAATGCTTCATCCTGTTACATCGTAGAAATAATGAATTTACAGTTTATAAAAAATGTAACTGCACCATGTAAGAAATAAATCTAGAGTTTTATAATTTACAAGCATTGTTAGATAGCCTTCATATTTTAGTTGAAATGTAACAATCTTTGTGAGTGGTTTGTTGTCAATTATCTCCATCATCTGTTTCTTGAAATTTATGCAAATTAAGAAATAATGCTCCTGTTGAAGAATAGGGAAGAATAGCTAAAACATTTAGATATAATAAAAAATATAGTGTTCATTAAATATGTATAACATTTAGTTAGGAATATTTATTGAAAAGAAGGTAATATTTTGTACTGACAAGATCAGCACTAGTAATGTCGAGATTCGCATATCGTAAATCTTAGTTCAACATTTTATCAAAATTATATTGATGCTCTTCATTTTTAATGTATGTATTATATGTATCAACTTGATGTTCAAAACATAAATCGATGAATATTGTTAAATAATGAAGTTGATAATTGAAAGTAATAGATCAATAGCATTCAAGAGATGAAACTATAAGATTTACTTACAAAAGCTCTAGTGGTGTAGAATACTCTCTTTAGTTTACCATCAGCTCTATTTTTATCCACTATGTTCATTCTGAAAGACCAAATATCCACAATTGCATTATCAAATGTTTTCTTCAGTTATGAAGTATTGATTATCATACATGAAGAGCATTTGTGCACTGTCAAAAAAAATTATTTGTACAAATGACTCAGATGTTCAATGAACCTACAATATTCAAATTGTGAATCTACAATAATACATTGACCTTTGTTCTTTTTGAGGCATGAATGCAAACTCTGATATCATTTTCTCTTTTGCAGTTACGTTTGTGATCTTATTGTTATTTTCAGCCCAAAAAGAGACCTCAGAGTTAGAGGTAGCTTTTTACACCTTCTTGTCGGCCACCTCCTTATTTCTACATCCTCGAACTCTGACTCTAATTCAACTATCACTCTATAATAAAATGCAAAATGATTAAATTTTTTTTAATAAACTCATACATCAATACAAAATGATTCATTTTATGTTGCATGTATATCAAAAATATGAGAGAATGATTGCACATACTCATCAAAAAAAATTTCAGGTGTTTTTAAGTTACCTATTTCAGTTTGAATTTCAGTAGATTCCTTAGTATTTTTCTCAAAATTTATCTCAAGGGGAGTTAGCCCAAATGAGAAAGAAGGAACATCATTGAACAATGTGCTATGCTCTTCATTTTCATGATTTACTTTCTTTGTGACATACATAGCATTCTCAAGTTCTGCAATTTCTTGTAGGAATGCTTCATTGGTGAATAGATCTTCATCTTCATCTTTATCAAGAATTGATTTCTCTGTCACTGGTTTAGGTACATCATGTTCTTGTGAAGTTTGAATATTGCTGAAAATTGTATCCACATAATCAACAGTCTTCTTCATCACCTCGGATGACTGTGTTCTTGAAACACCCCTTATCCTTCCGTATACACCATCGTATACCAGACTGATAAGTAGTGTTACGGTTTACAAAACTAAATATCAAAATATTTGTAAATAATATAAAATACTATAACATTTTTCTTTTAAGTATAATAAAATATAAAACAAGAATATATATTTCTAAACTCGCTCTCTGTCTATATTCCCTTATATGTGAGTATTTAATTTTTTTTTTTTACAACACTAATACCATAATAATAAAATACAAAAGAAAAGTCAATCCGCTCGGAATGGCTGCCGCTACTGCTTGGCTCCATATTGTTGGGTCCACTATCAGCGACTTTATATCACAATACTTGTAACTTTATCTTCACTTTAAACCTGCGCGAGAGAAAAACAAACTCTCGCGCTGAGTTATACAACTCAGTGGTACAGTAATTTATAATAGCAGTCATTTATAGAAAATATTAAATATAACATTTTTCATCAATATCATAAATTCATAAAAATCTCCTGTCATGCTCATATACTAAATCATCATAAACTAATCACAGGGAAACGAGAGGTACATATCATTTCATGATCCCAGAAAACCCACCGGATCAGAGAAAATATGTGAATAAATTTTATCACACGGTCCCAGGAAACCCACCGGACCGAATATATGTATCATACGACCATAGGAAACCCACCGGGCCGTAAAGTATAATACATGGCCACAGAAAACCCACCGGACCAATAACCCTATTGACATGTCAATAACTCCGTAGACTGTCGTTTATGCTAATATATGAGGTAAAATATCAAATTCTTGTCAAATATGTATTTCCATAATATTTCAAACTATTTTCTCATATAAACTCATTTAAATTTAAAATCATATGTTAAACATTTAATGGGTAAAATTATAAATTACTGTACAGACCCCAACTTTCACGTGCCGATATCTGCCGGCTCTTTTCCCCGGTCTTCCTTTAGCGCCGGTCTCGTAATTGCGCTTGAACAACAATAATTTTTGATTAACTACAAAGTCATTTTTAATATATTTTCTATTGAAAATAAAACTTCCAACTACTTCCCGCTCTCTCATATCGATATTATATTTTCTCATTACACTTGTTTGACGCATAATTCGAAATTTCGGTCACCTAACACGGTTTCCCGTGTGACCAAAAATTTTTCCAATATATATTTTTTTTAATTTTTGTAAACATTTCATTTTTCCTTATTTTTCATCCTCCAAACTATTTTTCTCCTTTTACTTTCATTTTTCCTTTTTCTTCAAAAATTTATTTATTTATTTTACTCAAAAATTTCTATTAATTCAATAAATGCTTTAAAAATTCCAAATAAATTCCTATGATCTCTTTAGCCCATTTTCTTGTATTTTCCATCACCAATTTCACCAAAATAATATTCCATAATTTCCAATAAATTTTTCAATAATTAGG
>CATIWF010053424.1:0-20229 GCA_949630135.1 Balakata baccata
AGAATTAAATTAAAAATGATCACATATATTTTTGAGTTAAAATTAATATTGATTAATTTTAACTATTTCTCTTATTTATAATTTTAATTAAAGTGTTAATTAAAATTATAATAATTTAATTAAGTTGTTAATTAAATTAATTATAGTAGTACAGTAAAGTAATTACTACTATAATAGAAGAGAAGATTGATTCTATGATTAATGGTGGAAGCTAGAAATAAGCTATGCAATTGTTGCACCATCATTATATCATAAATCAAAATTTAAAAAAAAAAATAGAGGAAAAAGTCTTCGTCTGCAAACCTCATAAATGAGGTTGAAATTTTGAGTTTGGCCTTTGGCCTTCATCTGCTACTTAATCCTCTTCATTTTCTTCTTTCTTTTTCTTAATCAATTTTCTTCGTCCTTCGTCTGCTTCATTTTATTTTCTTCGAACAAAATTTGATTTTGTTCTTAAAATTTTTCTTTCTCTCGTATGGTATGAGTATTGAAAGAAAAGATTGAGAAAAAGCTTCTAAAGAGTTAGTAGCTAAGAAATTTGCCAGAAGGAGAAATTTGTGATCATACATTTGGGACTAGCAAAAAGAGTTTCATCATCGCAAACAAAGTTTTTGGTCTTTTTGCTTGCTTTGCACCGTGGTGAACTCAGCAATAAAAGGTTTGTCTGAATCCTTTTATTTTTCCATTTTGTTCTTTAAATCATGGGATGATCTTGGCAAAATGAATTTTATCCATAAAAGTTAACAAATTTTGTTTTGTTAAAAGTTATGGATAAATGCTCAAGGTTAACATGAAAAGTGTGTTTTCATGTCATACAATATTTGATTGTATGTTTCGGTAAAATTAAAATTTTTTTGAAATCTATAATTTTAACCGAAACCTAGAGCTCCCCTCAATCCAAAGTAAAAATAATGCTTCCGCTGCCAGTCAACAGTTTTAACATTATTGTGAATTGCTACTTAGGAACTCACTGATGAGATGAAATTTATTGTATGTTGTTCCATTGGTATGCTATTGAATTAGTCATCTTAGGTAGGAGTTGATTTCTGTTACTCCTTTTGAATCCTCCTTCACGTCCAATTAGGTAAGTAGCTGTGCAATGACACTTGGTTGTTTTCATTAATTCTATAGGAATTCGTCAGGGATATAATTTTTTGAATACTGTTTCACTCTATATTTGTTCAATATTACAACAAAATACATAGTGGCTGGATGAGTGATAAATTATTCTTAATTAAATAAGAAGAAAAATGGCTCATCACCTTAATGAAAGTAATGTTTTTAAACATGTGATTGTTTATGTTATTGATCAGTATTATAGAGGGATTGGTCTTTTTATTTTTTTTTGGTTCTCCTATTGCTATGGGTGATTTTGTAATATGCTTGTTCCTGCTTATTTCATGATTTTTTGTCCAATTTGCCCCCTTCAATTTATTTTTGGTCCATATTGCCTTTTTTTTTTCTTTTGAGGTAAAAACTTGCATGTGGCCCTTTAATGTTGACATGATACAAACATGGCTCTATTGACGAAGTCAAACGTTTTCCTTTGCCACGTCATCATTAAGGGGTCACATTGGGCCATATGCAAGTTTTTTTTTTAAAAAAAAAGAGAGGACAATATGGACCAAGAATAAAATGGAGGGTCAAATTGGACAAAAAAAAATTTTAGGGGCAAAATGGCAAATCTGGACAATTAGAAGCGGCTAGATATGTCTTATGCCAATATTTCTTTTCAACAATACATAGTATGATAGGTGATGCATTAAACACTTTGTCAATATTGTTTGATCTCATTACGATATTCTCAAATTACTATGATTTTATTTTATATGAATAGCACATAAATAAAAAAGAAAAAAATGTCAATACTTTTGAGAGACTTGTACACACGCACTAGAACTTTCACAGTCATTCCAATGACTCTGTATAAAAACCTATTATTGCTATATTACTTAGATTATGACTTCAAAATTATTTATGCATTACACTTGACAATCTACTGTCCCAAATCCACTGTCTTCTCATGCCTCCCTCCTCCTCTTCCTTCCACACACATGTATGCGTGTAGAGCTGGCAATTCGTATTGTGTCATGTTTGAACATATTGTATCTTATTTCAAGTATGACATAATTATACAAAATACGAATCGTATCAAAAATTAAAATACGGATACGATATGGTTAAAATTCGTATTTACACTACACAACATAGTTAGACATGATTAATTAAACATGTCTAAATGTGTACTTGTTATACGACACGAAATGATTACACACGATCAATTAAATGTATCTACATGTATATACATACATGACATGAGACACGATTATGCATGAATAGATACGGATGTTAAATAAAAAATACAATAAAATATGCAAAAAAAAAATCCCACATAATAAAAAATTATTACAATACATAATTTGTAAAAAAAAAAAAACTTATTGAAAATTATAGTCTTCATAATTCCTTAAAAAAAACTACAAATTAAAAATTGAAGTCTTCAATCCATTATCATCAATGTCATTTTCCTTGTATCTGTATATGCGTAATATATGTATTAATACATAGCAAGAATAATAAATGAAATTTTTTTTGCTAAAAATATAAATTGCAAATTTTAATTACCATGGAATTATTCTTAGAGATGGAGCTAGATGCAACATTATCCATTTGAATAATATCTTCAATGACTTCATTAGATTCCATATCATTAGCATTGACACTTTCTATGAACAATAAATATAATTATTAATCAAGTTAGATAATAATGAACAATAAAATGACAATAATTAAAAACATGTAAATATGCACAAATTAAAGAACATAATCTCATTACCAACTTCTGTAAATAGCCAATCTTTTGTGCAAACGAGTGCTTGAATTGTCTCTGGTTTTAGAGAACTATGATATTGATTAAGGATTCGACCACCAACACTGAAGCTAGACTCAAATGCGACTGTAGATACTGGAATTGCTAGAATATCATGAGCCATTGTATCAAGCTCATGATACCTAAACTGATTTGCTTTCCAAAATTGTAAAACATCTAAAGGAGTATTCCCATCAACTCTCATTTTTTCCAAATATTGTAGCTATTCAACTCTCATTTCTATCAACTCTCATTACTAAATTACTGCTTTGTATGAAGTGTCTTAGTTAAACATGGCGTTTCTTCTCTTTCTTCTGAAAGTTCATTGATAAGTTTCTTTTTATTTCACAGCAGTCTTATCTAGTTTTATGTATTCACATCATGTTTTTACTTCATTTTTGGTTAATTTGATCTAAGTTTTGAATTTTGCCAAAACAATTTTCACTATTAGTTCTGTTTGACTTGTTGTGGCTTCTTTTGTGATAATTTTTATGCAGTCTTTTTTCTTCATCTTATCAATGTTATATTAGCGTGGCCGTGATTAGCTTTCTGATTCATTATTGGTGTGTACTCTGCAGCTCTGTTTTCAGCTATCCAATTTTAATATAAATAGCTTGTAATTTATTATAAAACTAATGTGTTGTTTAGCTGATTAATGTGGTCTTTATTATATGTGTGCAATCACAATTATCATTATCAATTTCTGCTCGCATTTCTCGAGAAAAGACCAAAGAAGAGAAAGCTTTTTGATGAGGTAATTCTTTTTTGTTGCCTCTGTATGTAGGTCTTCCCAATAGTTGCTCCTTTTCCAAGTTCTTATTTTGTTTGAGTGGCTCTATTTTTTCAGGATGTTAAAGCCACACCTGTGTCTGGATTTATAGTTGATGATATGGACGATGGTATGCTTGAAGATGACGCATCTGATACAAATGATTTATTTGATTCAGTTTGTGCACTTTGTGATAATGGCGGCGAACTTCTATGGTATCCTGCCCTTTACTGATTGTATGCACATGTAAATACTTTTTTTTATTTTTTTGAAGAAATATATTGCCTTCTTTGTGGACTTTCATTTTTTGGTGAATTTGTTACTTAAAGAAAATTTCTTGTTTCATTCAAGAACCCGCTTTTATCATCATTTATCAAACCCTTCATTGTCTCATATTATCTAATTATATAATACACTGATGAGAGAGCCATTTTTGCCCCATCAATTGCCGATTTTTTAGCCCATCAATTCAAGGTATACTGGGATGGTGGATGACCTCTGAGTGCTAGAAAGCTTTGAAAAAGTTTTGCCTAATCCTTACATCATCACAAACAAATCCTACTCTTATCAAGAGGTGAAAATCGCTTGAGAAGGAATCTGTTGAGATTGTATGTTAAAATTTGTATAGGGGTGTTATTATATTATGTAATTAATATGATGTTCTTTTGTTTGAGTTGAATCCTTGTATCATCTTTGAAAGATTGAAATGGTAGAGCACTTCTGTATGAGTTGTATGTTTTGATGAAGCTGAGATTCTTTCGACTTGATCTCCCTCATGAAGTTTTATTTCCTGTTTAATGGCTTTTTGGTTTGTTAACTCAATGTCACTTTGTGTTAGCTTAGACTCTAATATATGCTGTGGATTTGCTTTCTCTTATCATGTAGTTGTGATGGAATTTGCATGAGGTCATTTCATGCAACAGAAAAGGCTGTTAGAAATAGGGAAGCTAATTGTGATTCTCTTGGTCTTTCAAGGAGGGAAGTTGAAGTATGTTATTGCTGTTTGTTTGTATTGTAGTTAGTTAGCCATCTTCTATTTCAGTATTTCCTATTACTGTATTCTTGGTTTTCCTTTCTTTTGCAGGCTAATTGCTTTTATTGTAAGAATTGTGAATATAAACAGCATCAGTGCTTTGCTTGTGGAGAGTTAGGCTCCTCTGATAAATCATCTGGTGCTGAGGTATGAGGTTGCCATGTGAAAATGGGTAGTCCCTTCTACTTTCTAGCCAAGCCAAATACTGCCTGGTTTATGATATTATCCTATTGTGACATTGTTCTGTTGGAAATCAGGTTTAGAACTTGTGATTTTTCACCTTTCTATACTTTGTGATGATGAAAGGAAGATTTGAAGCATATATTTTTCCTCCCTTATACTATTAAAGTTGATTGAGTTGTTATTGGTAGTTAAATGTTGCATTGCCAAGTAATTACTTGATATGCTGTGCCTGAAGCTTTGTTAACAAAAATTCATGTCTTTGTACCTTTGCTTTTATCTTTAGTGATTTGCATGGCTCATAGTTGTTAAAGGTGCGCCCAAGGCGCAAAGCTCACTAGGCGCTAGCCTTAGCGCCTTGAATATCTAAAGGTGGGCGCTGTCACAAAGGCGCGCCTTTATGACATCAGTAAAATATTTATATATATTTTTTTGTTTTTAGTATGGAGAAACCTGAACTATTAATTATAAATTGAAAAAAACTTTTAGTAGACTTTACCACACTTAATTATTTCCAAAACAAACAATAAAACGAAAAAATAAAAATTACAGCAAAGAAAACATTTGTTTTAGCCTCAAATACGATTTGAACAACACAATTTAGGCGCAAGACTAATTATGCTTTGCTATGATAATTCATAATTGATAAGTGTTAGAACTTATTAAATACAATATTAATAAACTTATGATCCTTGTGTGTTTGGAATTCAAGTCTTTAGTAAGCCTAGGAGCCTTGTGTTTCGGATTTCAAACCTTAATTAAGTTTTTTTTTTCCTTTATGTATGTGTTTTTATTTTGTTGTTATGACTTATGTGTTTAAGTTTTAATAGTTATAATATTATATTATTTTGCTAGTAGTCTAATAATAAAATTTATAATTTTTTCAATTATTTTTTTATTTTTGTGCCTCATGTCACTTAGGCTTGTGCCTAGGCTTCAGGATCCCTTAGCTTCTCATTGCATCTTTAATAACTATGGTGTGGCTATTTTATGCGGGATTCTGATTCGATTTGGCTTTTATGAGATAAAATTTTTCCCTAGTGGTGCTATCCCATGACCTCATTTTGCTGGTTCAAGGTGAGGGTCGTGAGGGATATTGTGTCCATTTGATCCTATTTTTTGGTATCTATTCATTGTAATTGTTATATGGATTTATTTTCTCATTTTTTTTTCCTTGTTGTATTGAGGATATTATGCTTATTGCAATTCTACTCTTTGGCCTCCGAGCTACTTCTGCTACGCATGTTTAATCTTAGTTATGTTGTTCCTACTTTTAGTATATCTTCAATTTTTCTCTATATCATGTTTTTTCATGTTTAGCTATTTAACTATGAGCATTGAGTTTTGATTGCACACAAATGCACTTAAATTTTGAGTGTCAAGCTTGGAGTTCAGCATTCTGATGGTCACTTTGTCGAATTAGAGATCTTGAACTAGGATATTGTCTGGTTATTTAGTCTTTAATTTCTTCTTATTTCTAATTATATTTGCATGTGTTTCTATTGTTGCTCATTAGCTCTCTCTTTGCTAATAAAAGTGCAAATGATTAGGGTAATTATAGTGACGGTCATTAAACACATTCAAATAACTTGTGGTCACATATCTTCAATTTGTATCTTAAAAATACTCAACTTTGATTTTTGCACATTCAGTCGTTTTAGACATTATGTTACCTTTTGGGTAGTAGGTGTCCTACGTGGCATACCAAGTCAGCATTCTTTCCTCTAGATGGTCACCATCACTTTTGACTTTTTTTTTCCTTCTTTCCTCAATTACTTTCCCACTCTCTACTTGCTCTATCTCTCTTCCTTTCCTCAATTTACTTGTTCTGACTCTTGCTCATATTCAACTCTAATATCATATAATTTTCCCCAAAATTAATAAATGTCAACTTCATTACTAATACATTAATCAACTGTTCACATCAAGTTCACCTCCATCCTCCAGTCCTCATCAAGGGCAAAAACCCATAAAGACCCATTTTCCTTCAGTGACTAGTAGCTCCTGTGTCAGGTGATGCTAATAGCCCTACACCAAAAGCATTCACCTAGTCACTTGTGCTTGTGATTTGTTGATCTCATCTTGGGTTCATTTCTATCTTGCCTTGTTGAGATTTTAGGCATCCAGTGAATCACATAGATTTGTTTTAAAAGAAGACATGTTTTGGTTTTTGTGCATTTTTTTTAAAAAAAATTGAATCAAGCACTACTAGATATTCTTGCTTGTGGATTTGAAAATGGAGAGAATCAATTCATATCATTGAAGAATTGATTTCCATTTTCATTATATTGGTCTTTTCTTTTATTATTATGAGCTATATCAGAGGATAATGGGATTGGAGAAGAAGTTAGTTTTCTTTTTTTGATTTTCAGTTTGGCTTTTGGAATAGCTAAAATAAGGAGCTCAAATATCTATTTTGGTTAGACTCTATTGGAGCAATCAAATCAAGGCTTATGCCATTTTCTTTGCTTTTGCATTTTTGGTTGGTATATGTTGTAAGATATTGTGAGATATTTGTATAATATTGATTAGCTTGATTTATGTAATTAGGAGTAGATAGATATTTGTTTCCTATTTTATGTTCATATGACCCTATATATAGGGTTTTTTACTATAAATGAAATTATCGATTTCTCTCCATTTTTTTTCTTTAGATGGTATCAGAACATGTGTTGCAGTGAAACCCTACCTGGAAATCCATCTGAGAGTTATGCTTAAGTGATCAATTCTTTGTCATAGTTGGGTAATTATGAGTGATCCAACTATATATACCTTGGGTCACCCTTGTCGAGTGCATTTGTTGTTTGTATGTCTCGTTTGACTCTCCTTAATTTGTATGATATATTCTCCTACCTAGTTGGGTTTGCATTATTGTGGTGTGAGGCCTTTTCTGTTATAGGTTTTGTTGATTTGCTCGACATTCCTGTTTGGGTCTACATTGGTGTGGTGTGAGACCTTTTGTATTACAGGTTTTGGAGCTCTTTGTTTTTTACATTTGTAACAAGTTGGACATGATCTATATTTATGCTCCAACTTGAGGGGGGAGTGTTGTGAGATATGTATATAATATTGATTAGCTCGATTTATGTAATTAGGAGCAGGTAGAGATTTATTTCCTAATTTTTATTGTTTTCTATTCTTTATATATTTGTATCCTATTTTATGTTCATAGGACCCTATATATAGGGTTTTATACTATCAATGAAATTATTAATTTCTCTCCATTCTTGTTATTTGGGCATTGTTTAGTTGATATTGATTTGATTCATTTTATTGATTTTTTTGTTTGTTTGTGTTTAAGCTATTTTTTCAGTTTGTTTGTACATGAACTTCCTTTAGATTTGAGCACAATTAATAACTTTTGCTATTGGCATTTTGTATGGTTATTTGACATATTGTATTTATAGCTGTAACAATTTCTCAATTTTTCTAGTAATCTCAACTTTAGAGATGTTGAGGTTTTTTTTTAAAGATCATTTTTATTGTGGTGTCATATGTTTTTGTTAAACAAAATTTGATTTACTGTAATTGAATCAGAGAGAAGATACAGAGGGAGTGAAGGAGGAAGAATAAGAAAAAGAGGGAGAGAGAAATAGGGAAATATATATATATTTTCTTTTGAGAAAATTACACCATTAACCAGTTTTTAACTTTTTCTTTCAAAAATACATATACTTGTTTTTTTTTTCCTCTGAAACTCTGGTGGAGGCCCGCAATGATACTGATGTGCAAATTGTTCATCTTACTTGGGTATAGGGGTGAAAGACTAATCGAACCGTCTAGTAGCTAGTTCCCTTTGAAGTTTCCCTGAACCAAGTGTGGGTAAACGGCGGGAGTAACTATGACTCTCTTAAGATAGCCAAATGCCTCGTCATCTAATTAGTGACGCACATGAATGAATTAACGAGATTCCCATTGTCCTTGTCTACTATTCAGTGAAACCACAACCAAGGGAACGGGTCACTTTTAAATTTTACGGTTTTTTTTTTCATTTTTTATTTTCAATCTTCATTAATTGTTCAATTACTAAACTTGTTAGTTGAGTGTTATTGCAACTTTCAAATGTGAATACTTAAAACATTAGTGGTTCATGGCAGTTGCTTTGCGCAATATCCTACGGTACAAGTCCTGCAAATGATATCTGCTTAATTAGAGCATTTCCAACAATGTTCCCTATTTCACTCCCTATTATATTATAAAAAATTCATTCTCTATTTTAGTTTGTCTTGAAATTGTGTGCACTCCAACAATACTCCTTATCTCACTCTCTATTTTAATTTTTTATTAATAAAACTATCTAAAAAAAAGAAGAGAGAGTAAGAGACAAAAAAGAAGGAAAGAGAGGGAAAAGAATAAAAAAAAGGAAATAAAAAAAATAAAATATTACTTAGGAGTTCCTAGTGGTTTTTAAATCTAAGAAGGGAGAATGTAAATTTTAGGGAGTGAGATCAGTAAGAAGAAAGATAGAAAAACTTTTGGAAGACATAAAACCCCCTAAATTTAGGTAATGAGTGAAATAGGAAGACTGTTGGGAATGCTCTTAGATAAATCAGAAAAATAATCACCTCAAGTAATGAATTTGCAGTAATTTAGCTTGTAGCTTTGCCTACTGATCCCAAAACTAATGCCATAGCACCATGGTTCTTCACCTCTTGAACCAAAGTTTCTGAGTCGAATTCCCTTCTCCATAGTTGTTAAAGGTGCACCTCAGGCGCAAGGCTCATCAAGCTCCAGTCTCAGCACCTTGAAAACCCAAAGGTGTGTGCTGTCACAAAGGCGCACACATTAATTAAATATTTGTATTTTTTTTCTGTTTTTAGTGTGAAAAAATTTAAACTATTGATTATAAATTGAAAAAAATTCTTAATAGGCCTTACCAAACCTAATTATTTCTAAAACAAACAATAAAAAGAAAAAAAGGTTTAGGGTCAAGAAAACATTTGTTTTAGCTTCCACAAAGACAATTTGAACAGTACAATTTAGGTACAAGACTAATTGTACTTTGCTATGATAATTCATAATTGATAAATGTTAGAACTTGTTAAACACAATATTAGTAAGCTTAGGATCTTTGTATGTTTAGTAATTCTAGAAGCCTTGTGTTTAGGATATCAAATCTTAATTAAGTTTTATTTTTCTTTTATGTATGTGTTTCTATTTTGTTGTTATGACTTATGTATTTTGAATTTTAATATTTATAATATTATATCACATTGTTAGTAGTTTAATAATAGAATTTATAATTTTTTTCAATTATTTTTTTATTTTTGAACTTCATATCATTCAGGTGTGCGCCTGCGCCTAGGCTCCAGGATCCCTTAGCGCCTTAGTTCACCTTACGCCTTTAATAACTATGCCCTTCGCAGACTTTACTGATAAGATCTACCTGAAACCTGAACACAAAATAGTCTTATTTGCTGTCAACTACTTTCCTTTTTTTTTTTTTTCCATTAATGAAAGTGAAAGGTTTGTTATAACAAACCTTCTTTAGGGAACATAGTTCGTCATATTCTTGCAGGTAATTATCTAACAATGGCTTTATTATTGAGGCACCTTCTGCGTATAAGTGACTAATATTACAATATAAATAATCTAAATTTACGAAGAAAAATAAAAATCATTATGGAATATAATTAAGAGAAATTACTGGAATTTCGACCATTTTTTTTAATTAATGAGAGATGTATGGTATGCATTGGTAAACCTTGGGTAGATATCTAATAGTTGGTAATCCTTTGGTAGATATAGGGCAAATCTCGGATAAATCTTTCATAAATGGCATGTACAATTCTCAACTGCCTCGACCTGGGTACCATGATGATTCAATGGGTTTTGCTCCAGGTCCTCATCACCCTTACTCGCACCACAATTCATTAGGGCTGGCTCAATGAGTAACCAAATAACCACATCTTGGCCTGTATGCATATTTCTCCTCGCAAAACTATAACCCAAATTCTTATCATACTCTTAAGGTTTCTGTTTTGTATTTTTCGTAGGAATAAATCTGCCATGCTTGGATTGAATTTTGCTTCATCTATGTTTTTTTTTATATAATTTCACAGGTTACTAGCAGGACATTGTTTTGTTGATCTTGTGAATTTATATGTTTCTATTGGTGGCTCGCTTTCATAATTTATAAACGTAATTCATAGAAGTTTTAGAATTTGAACTATTTTCTCAAATATAAATAAAAATCTCACATTTGATAAAAACTATACATAGCTTTAACAGTTTTCATTAATAGCTGAGATTGTGAGGGTGAATTATACCGACGATACTTCAATTATGTAAATTGTAACAATTCAGTGTCTCAAATATTATATGAAATATAAAATTAATTTAATTTTTATTTTATAATTAAATAATTTTTAAAATACTGTTGCAATTTATATAATTAATATTGAATTATTACAATTTATATAATTAGAATTGAATTGTTACAATTTATGTATTTATGATATGTCGATGAATTTCACCCGAGATTGTAAATAGATGTGCATAATTGATCCATATCTTAGAGGGTTGTAATTTTTCTTTTGTTTTCTTTTTTTTTTATTTTATTTTTGAAAAAAAAAGTTAGCTTTCTTAATCTATTTCATGTTTCAAAGAAAACCCATTTTCATTTTCTTAATTTTTAATGTTTTTCATTTTTATTTATTAACAGAAAGCAACCACTTCATTGACCTTTCAATTAGTATCTAATAGCACCACATGGAATATTTATTGTTTATATCACCCAACCGATCACAGATCCAATCAAACATTAACAATATTACCTTTACTAATTAACACACAGCAGGAAAGAGAGAGGAAAGGGGAAACGCATGGAGGAAGAGCTGAAGAACTTCATCAAGGTATGGCTTTTAGCAATAACAAGTCTTTCATATTGTTACTACATATCCTCGAGATTTCCTAAAGGGCTTTTAAGGCTATTTTCTCTTATTCCCATCTTCTACCTCTTCATCATCCTCCCTTTAAACCTCACCTCTTTCCATTTGTGTGGTCCCACTTCTTTCTTCCTTATTTGGCTTGCAAATTTCAAGCTCCTTCTCTTCTCCTTTGACAATGGCCCCTTATCATCCCCTCCCCCACAAACCCTTCTCCATTTCATCTCCATAGCTTGCCTTCCCATCAAACGCAAACAAAACCCATCAAAGATTCGATCTTCCAACCCTCGTGATACAATTCTTTTCCCCATAAAAATATTGCTTCTTGTCATTTTCTTCCATAGTTACACATACAAGCATTTGTTTCACCCGCATGCCGTTTTAGCTTTTTATTGTTTGCACTTGTACTTAGAATTAGAAATCCTATTAGCCATATCTGCTGTCCCGGCTCGGGCCCTTTTGGGATTGGAGCTTGAGCCGCAGTTCAACGAGCCTTACCTTTCTACTTCTCTTCAAGACTTTTGGGGCCGTAGATGGAATCTAATGGTTACGAGTATTCTACGCCCTACCGTGTACTATCCCGTACGGGATTGCTTTCTGCATTTAATTGGGCCGAAATGGGCCTCGTTGCCAGCTGTTGTTGCCTCGTTTGTTGTCTCGGGTTTAATGCATGAGATTATTTACTTTTATATTACGGGCGTGGCTCCCACGTGGGAGGTGACATGGTTTTTTGTGCTACATGGATTTTGTGTGGCGGTTGAGGTGGCAGTTAAAAAGGTCGTGAAGGGTAGATGGCGGCCGCACCGGGTGGTTTCTGGGCCGTTGACTATAATTTTTGTGGCAGTTACTGGCGTTTGGCTGTTTTTCCCTCAATTGGTAAGAAATAAGGTGGACGACAAGGCTATAGCAGAGTACTCAATTTTTGTTAATTTTGTGAAGCAGAGATTAATGAAATTACTCTCTTTTATTTCTTGATGATATAATAGAGAGGAATTCGTGTCAAGAAAAATTATTGGTTTAGTCTGCACGTTGAGAGCATATACTGACATCGTCAAATGCGTGGGGTCATTATCTCCCTCCATTTGTGACTTTTCTACCACGTATATACGAGAACAAACATAATGTCGCTATAGCACTGTTTGCATGTTTGAATTTTTTGGTTATAAGTTCAAATCAGGGACAGATATATGATTTATTCACAGGGGGGAGGCAAATTTATTCTAATAAATAATAAATTAAAAAAATAATATAAAAACAATTGATATATAAAAAATATAATTTTTGAATGCCTATATATGTTTTGGTAGACAAAAAAAAAATCTCCACATTCATAATAATATAATAATATAGATTTTAATTTATTACAATTGTAGTTTTCATACTTTGATATCTTTGCATAATTTTTTCATTGTTAATACTATTGAACACATCTTTCTCAATATAAATAACTAAACAATCATTCAACAAAATATTTGCTATATGATTGCGCATTCAATTTTCACTATCTTCATTGATGAAAACACCCTCTCTAGAAATGCAGGGTGAAATTAGAGCAAATTTTACAAGCAAATATTATGAAGGATAAATTGCATTCTTCCTTGTCTCAACCATGTTTTTGCTTGACCTTCAATCCCTTTGAGCTTAAAGAACTTTGCATCAGATTGTACATCAAGAATATAAGTCTCAAGTTGATTTTCTAATATAATAAGATTCACTTTAGAAAAATCATATGAATAAAATTGAGTAAGGTGAATCAATTTATGCTTATCAAAAACTTGAAAAGACTCACTTAGACTCAAACATGTCATACAAAGAAGAAGTTCCATGTTCACCTCACTAAAACAGTTATTAAGCTCTTGAAGTTGCATATCTATCATGGTATAAAATAACTATACTAGATAATGATGCATGTTTGTCACTTGTTGAGCATTATGTCTTAGTGTCTCTCGAACTACAAACATATCATTCAAATTTGGATTGTGATATGGTGATTTTTACAAAATGAAGAAATTTCATCAAGTAAAGATTCTCATCCTTCATCCCTCGTCATTTGTAATCGTTGTTTGGACACTTTGACCAAAGCCATTGCATTGATGATATCTTGATCTATCATCTATAATTCATGAGATAATTCATTTGTAATTCCTAATAAATGTTTCATTAAATGCAAATTGAATACAAATTCAAAACCTTGTAATGAATCAAGAAGGGAACTTGGTTCACCTCTTTGCTCCGAGTTCATGCCTTCATCCACAATTATCTCAAGCACATCAATCATGGATGTAAACCTCACAAATATATTTAATATTGATCTATAGTGAAAACCCCATTGTGTATCACTAGCCTTTTGAAGGGAAGTCTCTTGATGCAAACCCTGTCTATTTTGAATTTCACCATTTTCAAGTGCTTTAACAATTTTAATAAGTTGTTTCTCATGAAGATCTTTCCGTTTACATGAAGCCCCAGTAAAATTAAATAAATTTGAAATGATATTGAACAACAAAACAAGTTGAGAATGAGTTTTTGCCATCACTACAAGTGCCAATTGTAATTGATGAACAAAACAATGAATATAATAAACACATGAATTCTCTTTCATGATCAAAGCTTTCAAGCCATTAAATTCACCTTTCATGTTACTAGCCCCGTCATAACCTTACCCATATAAACATGATAAACTTAAGTCATACTTCGAAAATAATGCTTCAATAGCCAACTTAGTGATAAAGAAATGGTATAACTAACATGAACAATACCAAGAGACCATTTAATTACACACCTTTCACATCCGCATATTTTAAAACAACCGCCATTTGTTCTTTAATTGATATATCACGTGAATCATCAAGTAGAATGGAAAACAACTCATCTCAAATGTTATTGATAATAAAATTAATTGTTTCAATGGAAGTAGCGTGTATGATATCATTTTAGATGTAATGGGCAATGAGCTTGAGATTACTGGAGATATTATCTAAAACAACTTTATTGATGGCTTCATTGTGATTGGCGTGGAACTTTAAAAGCTCAAGAAAATTCTCTTGGTTGATTGAACTTTCGAATTCATCATTACCAAGAAAGGGTAACTTTGATGCGAGAGAAAACAAATACAATTAATCATGACACTTGGATGAGTATGATAGTCTTTACAAGCTCGAGTTGAATATCTATCAAAAACAATTTAAATTTGTTGTTTTTTATTCATTAAATTTTGATATTTCCTCCAAGCTTGATTATAGGCACTATTATGATTGCTGACATGGATTTGATATCAGTAAATGTCCTAGAATCAATTTTAGATATTAAATTTTAAAAGAGTTTTAATTTATCTCAACTTATGAAAAGAAATTTAATTAGATTATATCTTTTATTTAAAATAATATATATTATCTAATTGAAAAAAAAATATATTATTTTCTCCATCTATCAGAAGATATAGAGAATATATCTTTCACCATAGTTAAAAATATCATATTCTACACTAAAGGGTTTATTGTTGCTACTTTTTGGTATGGATAGACTAGATACTCTATAATTAAAGAGCTAAATAAAATTAATTAAAATTAGATTTATGCGCTATAAGAAATAATTCTCAATATATTAAATAGTTTGATCCATATTTTACAAGAGTTGTAAGATAATGTTTGATTAGAGTTTTAAATTCTAAATTTTATATTTGATTATAATTTTATTCCGATGTATTTATATACTTTTTGCTAATAGTGGTATTAGAGTTATACTATTTTTAAAATTTGATCTGTCTTACAATGAGAAAAATACTGTTTGATTGAAAGTCTGCACAAATGGACGATTTGTTTTCTGTTATCAAATTCGTACTTTTATTAAAAAAAAAAAAAAGAGGTTTAGGCATTGAGAATGCCACAATTTGAATTGATTTTGATTCTTCTATGGCTTTGGCATTGAGAATGCCACTATATTTAATTAAAAAAAATTAGCATTCATAATGCACAATGTTTATGAAATATTTTTTAAAAGAAAATATGGCTGTCAGGTAATATTTGAACAGTACTGCGAACAGTGTAATGAACAGGGTTTTCTTTAAAAATTTATTTTATGTAAATGTTGCATAAATTAAATTTAGTTATTTTCAATAATTCACGTTATTTGAAATGAGATTTCAAATGGAAATATTGAATTTAGAGAAGTTTAAATTTAAGATGATTTAATTGAAAAAGTTTTAATTTAATTAAAATTGCCAAAGATGTATCTATTTAATATAATTATTTATTTATTGTAATATGGCACGTAGGATATTCATGTATTTAGGAATACCAATGTGATTGAATTTTTAATTTTGGGTGTAATTTTATTTATTTAATTTTGGCCTGCAAGCTCTATATTTTTTGCAATTTTTTCTTGGTATGCCAAAGATAAATAATGTAATTTAGAGAAACATAAAATTATGGAAGTCTAGAATTTTCTTATGGATCCAGCGGGAGCTTGAATATCATGAATTTTATATTATTAAACATGATTACTCCAAACCCAATCCAATTGTAGTGGCTAGGACTTGACCATAGATAATCTATGATCATTTGAGTTTATTTACTTGCATTCATATATGTATGTATGAGATATATATATGCTGAAAATGAATGCATGTGAAAAGTGAGACCTAATAATTTAAGACAGAAAATCTTCCAATTAATATTAAGTTGACAACTGATATAATTTATGAAATTATATCATGGCTCTCCACAACGCAAGATTATAAAAGATTTTTATGATTATATTATTAGATATGAAAACATAGGGATAATATATATTTATAAGAGATCTTTAATAATTTTGTTAAGCATGAAATGTTTTAAATATATATATATATATATTAATTCTTAAGAAAAACATATAAACTGGAGAGAATTAATGAAATATATATATATTTATTGAATAGTGGGTCGAACTTAACTATGTATAATTGGTCAAGAATAACATATGAACCTAAGGTTTAAAATATTTGGAGCCAAAAGAACTAGATTGAATGTGCATGAAAAGCATAGAATAAGAGTTATTTATTAAAATTTTAATATACCAAGATTAGCATATGAACTTGAGATATGTTAAAATTTTAAGATCCAATAACTCAGTGGAAATCCTACCCAACAAGGATTTTCGTTACTCATTTTGGAAGTGTGAGTGGTGTGAAGAGGTTTATGGCCCAAACAAATTATTAAATACAAAATAAAATGTTTATGGCCTAATAAATGTACAAATGTTACAAATGATTAAGGTAGTTAGCAAATGCAAATATTCATATGAAAATCCGGGGCAGTATCTATTTAACCTGGTCACAACAAAAAGAAAATAAAAAAGCATAAGCATATGACATTGATTATATATTTTAATATTACTTATATTCATATGATATTGATGAATGAAATGAAATATAAAATGTATGATGAGTGCAAATATTAATTGCAATTGTGAATTTTTTGGTACTTTAAAAATTTTTTGATGATCATTCTCACTAAGCCACAACTCATTAAATTATATTATATTTTTCATATAGAGACGAATAAATAGCTCTTTTTACAGCGCACATAGAAGACATGGAATAAAGGTATTCGACCGAGTCTCACCACACACACATTCTCTCTCTCCCTCTCCTTGCATTCCCTATGAACATGAAATCCTATTATATATATTTTGGATTGAGTGTCTTCAGATGTATAAATACAAAGAATTGGTAACGATATGTGTAATTAGCCTAAACTTGTAATTTGAAATATTTAAACACAATGTTTGAGTTATTAACATATGTGATATATTTTGTTTATGGTCAAGTCCATGATGATGATTTGCTAAATTATTGAATGATACAATAATATTAAAAGAAAAAAAAAATATTCCACCACTTTGAATAAGATCTTACGTCTTATTTGTATTGTTTGCCTTGTTTGATAATTTGACAGAAGAGTATAATAAGTAAAAGTATAAGGTATTAAATAAGCATAAGTATAAAATGTTACAAGTATGTCTCCGATTGAGTTACTTATTTTGTGTGTTTTCATATTAACTGCATAAAATAACAAAATTAATTAGTTACCAGTTATGTGCAACTTCCAATATGATTTTGGTCTTTAAATCAAATTTATACTCCCAGTCATTTAGCTAGTCACAATGCCTTTCAAGTTCATATGCATATGCATTTACAACAACCATTATACAACAATTGATTTTGTATCAAACCTTTGCACATCCATCATATTATGTAAAGTAAATAAATACATTTAACATAATCAAGTCACAAAAATGTCCACAAATTATTCATCATTACACATCATAGCCACATCATAGCAATTATATTATTCATATAACAAGTCATATCATATTTCACATAGCATGCAACATTCAAGTGTACTAGAGAAATTATTTGATAATTAAACTCACCTTATGTTTGGTTTCTGACTTTTAACTTATTGTCTCTCACTTTCTTGGGGGTCTCCAATCTACTGTGAGCCTAATTGAATATATATTTGGTCAACTGATAGGTAAATAAACTTAGTAAAACTTTAACAAGTTGATATCTGCATAGTTTGGACTAGTAACTAGGGTTTAGCATTATAATAGTGTGACTGAGAAGCTTATAACTTTCTCTATTCTAGTTCAATTTGTATGATTCTTATTTCTAAATAACGCTGACATGTAACGCTATATCATATTACAAATTTAGAACAACAAGAGTATTGTATAATATTTGGTAAGATTTCTATTCGTATTCTATTTTCTACCTTGTTTATGCCCTTAGGAAGTTTTGGGGCACCAACTTTGGCGCTTCATATCTCACAACATGCAAGTTATAGTTTTATGAAACTTTGTAGGAACTTACATATGTCAAAATGAAACATTTTTTTATGTTTATAACTTTCATCCATTCTATAACATCCTCTCATATAATTAGGAACTATATAAGCAAGTGTTATAGACTTTCTGTTATTGAAAACTTGTGAAAATTAAAACTTTTTCTTTTCCTTATATTATTATCCTTTCATACAAATATTTTCCATGTTACCATATTAATATATTAATCCATATCTTATATTATGCATAAAACTATCGTTTATCCAATAAAATAAATCTGGTTTGGGCTAAACTGGCTCAGTGTTTACATAGCTGTATCATACATAAATACACATTCTTTAATCTAATAAACATGTACAAAACTAACTACCCATATCTCATATGACATATAATAAATACAAAAATGTCATGATATCACTGACCTCAAAGGTCTGCACTATAGTCTTTGATGGACTTTCTTCTTTTCAGTCAACTTCTTCTATTTACCGGCTTCAAACCTACGTGTAGGAACATCCATACGCTAAACAACCTAATGCTTAGTGGTATATATATATACATATAAATTCATGCAACCATGGGATGCCATATTATATGTATACTTATGCTCATGCCAAAATAATGTTCAACATGTATAAAATATACATTTAAAATGATACAAGCAAATATATATTGGATGCAAAGCATAATCATATACCTAGACCATGCTTATCAACCAATACAATATATTTCCTTTTCATATATTTTTTTTGCCCAAAATCATGTAATCATTTAATAACATACATAGCATACTTGTCTCATATCATCAAATTATGTACATATATATCCATGAAATAACAATCAAAGTGAATATGCCGATCATATTGATAATTAACCGTAAATTATTCGTAATTAGTTGAACCTATGGATATTTTACAATCTTATGCCACATATCATAAAACATTCAATAATCATGTAACAAGTAGTCATTTCCATTTTATTCAGCTTATTTAATTAGCCAATAGTCCATTTACTCAAAACCGGACTGACTGGATAGCGGGTTGTGAATAGGAGCACTCTTTGAACTTAAGCCATCCTATTCACCTATCTGTGTATTCCTGTAATTATGCTCGTCATGAGCTTAAGCCACCTTGACTTGATAATATAATTAAGTTGCTAGCATAATGGACAAGAGCGTTCTCCGAGCTTAAGCCACTTTACCCAATAATTAAGAATCATATAGAAGTTTTCTACAGTACCGTAAAAGACCCTGAATGACATGTCATCTATCCTAAATCTTGTCCTTGTAAGAGAAATGAGCAATTATACATATTTATAATTTCTTTTAAAATGATAGATTATAATCTTATTTCATTCCATACTTGCATATAGGGGTGTCAAAATAGGTCAAGACACGTGAACTCGACACGCGAAACACATAAAATTAGCTGGTTAGTGTTGAGCTTATACATGATGGGTTTTGAGCATGTATCACATACATATAATGCAGTAGAAAATAAAAATTTTCAAAACCCTAATCAGAGGATTATAAATGTGCCAATTAAAACTAATTTAACCAAAGAAAATTCAGAATTTATACCTTTATAATTTCTTGATTTTTCTTCAACTTCTCACCTTGTTGGGTTGTAGCAAACTACAACAATCCAATCTTGGATTGTCTCTAACAATATCC
>CATIWF010053461.1:0-29986 GCA_949630135.1 Balakata baccata
AAGATAGCCAAGTCCAGGCCTAAGTGGTACCAAACTCCCTCAATGGCATGTCATCTATCCTAGCTCTAGTCCTAGTTAGAGTAATTGGGCCTTATCCTTTTATCACATAATTCACATCAGCAACCCAACAAAATTTCATAATTTATGGCCATAATTGTCATGTGATAGTATAATTTAATATACATAAGCTAAAGTTCATAAGAAAGTTACAACATAAGCACCCTATGGTTCACCCAGGTGGAACCGCTCTACAACATTCACAATCACCTATAAATGCATTCCATACAGTGCAAATTCATCATCTTCAACTTACATATTCATTGATCAAAGCATATAGATTCATTGATCAAAACATACAGATTCATCATTTAACTAACGCAATCCTAAACATCAAACATACAATTAAATCCATATGTAGTTATGTACAAACCTTAATAAAGTTTTACAAACTCCAATAATTATGGGATTTGTGGCTCTTGAGGATCTCCCATAGATTGCGAACTTAATATGAAAGTATATTTGATTAATACATTGATAGAATATTTATTCACAATTTGTTTTAAAACAATTGTTTATAGTTTCTAATAAGTGGCAGTATGACCTCCTACGACACTTTAACCTATAACTTTTTTTATACTTATCCAATTTATATAATTCTTAATTATGATTAAAGCTAACACATAACACTATAACATATTAAAATTTCAGAATTTTCGAATGATTATACAATTTTTTATATAATTTCAAATGTTACCTTATCTTCTGTCATTAGACAGTTTTGAGACTCCTTTAAAATTTCATTTCTTATAACGTGTAAGTTGTATTATTGTCAAAATTTATAGGCACTTAGAGAGGTCAATTTGGAACATTTTTCATGTTTACAATTTTATCTAATATTGGCTCTAAAGTCCTCAAACACTAAAGAATATCTAACTGGTCTAATACAGGGTAACAACCCAATCAGTCCTCATTGTTATGATCATAACTCATAAAATACTCAACATATTAAGGTAAAGTTTTCATAGAAATCTATCTAAAATATAGAGCTAAAATTTTTATGTTTTACACTTTGGTTAATTAGGACTACATGAACCTCAAAAATAAGGGCAAATAAACTGGTGTAATCTGATACATAATAAACAGCTATAATCAAATGAACAGTTATCAATCTATTCATAATAACTTACCTACACCAAGCATATCAGTATCAAATTTGGTATACAAATAAAGGACATATAGATCCACAACTTTTATGTTTCAAGCTACCACTGATTATGCCTCTAACAAGGTAGAAATAAAAGAAAACCGGACTAAAATCTGTTGGTACACTTTTGAAAATCAGTAATATGTATTTGAGGATATCTCTTCATACACACCATAACATGTTAAAGACATATAAATAAGACATAAATCTACAACTTTTATGTTTAAAACTTCTTAAAATTCGGCCTCTAAGAGCATGAAAATAAAACTTCAATCTCTGCCATAAAAACAGACTTCTTAGAAGAAATAGGTTTATAACAACACCAACAATCAACCTTTAATCTATTTTTAATCAACTCAAGAAAGATTATTTTACTTACCACTGATCCAAAAAGCTTGATTTTTGGTTGGATTTTGAGAGAAAATGGAAGAGAAATGGAGGAGAAGAGGAAGAAAAAGAAGAAATGAAAAATGGACAGCCACTTTTCCCCTTTTAACCACTTTCCCGACTACAAGTTTTTTTTTTCTTTTCCTTTTTTTTTCAATTATTATTATTATTATTATTATTATTATTATTATTATTATTTCACTAATCAATTCAATTAAATAATCTAATCACTTAGTTCCATTTTAACTAAATTAACTACATCAATAAATTTTATTTATTTAATTTCTCATTGAGCCACTTATTATTTATTTATTCTAATTAAACCCTAATTAGCGAACGTTACATATTCAAAGGAGAAAGATATGTCAATACTTACATAATTGACTTACACAAGTTAACTAATGTTTCTTCTAATTGTCTTATGTCTATTAGTGAAGAATTTTAGCTATGACATAGAAGACTTGGACATGTAAGTATGGATTTAATTCAAAGCCTTAGCAAAGATGAACTAGTAGATGGGCTCCCAAAAAGTCAAATATTTGAGGGATAAGACTTGTGAGCCATGTCAAAGAGGGAAGCAACACAAATCATCATGCAAGCTTAAAAATATTGTAAGCACCTCTAGACTTCTTCAATTATTGCATCTTGATTTGTTTGGATCTAGTAGAGTTGCTAGCTTGGGTGGAAAACATTATGTATTTGTTATTGTTGATGATTACTCTTGGTTTACTTGGGTAATTTTTTTAGCTCATAAAAGTGATACTTTCGAAAACTTCAAGTACTTTGCCAAGAGAGTCCAAAATGAGAAGAGATATTATATCTCTATGATTAGAAGTGATCATGGCAAATAGTGAAAATGATATTTTTGAAAACTGTTATTTAGAAAATGGTATTTCTTATAATTTTTCCACAATAAGAACTCTTCAACAAAATGGGGTTTAATAGAAATGGCTAGAATAATGTTTAATGAGTATGGTCTACCAACCTATTTTTGGGCAAAAGTCACTAATACTATATGTTATATTGCAAACTGTGTTTTCAAAAGATTTATTTTAAATAAAACCTCTTATGAGTTTTGGAATGGAAGAAAACCAAAGATTTCATATCTTAGAGTATATTGTTGCAAATGCTTCATATTAAACACCAAGGACAACCTTGGAAAATTTGCCTTAAAATCGGATGAGGGCATATTTCTTAGTTACTCCAACTCTAGCAAAGCTTATAGAGTCTTCAATAAAAGAATGTTGGTTGTAGAAGAGTCTATGCATGTTAATTTTGATGAATCTTATAGACTTGACCTTGGGAAAGATATTCATTTGGATAATGTTGTAGGTTCCATGGAGAATCTCAATCTTGATCAAGTGGAACAAGAGAATTCAATAAAGAAGAATGATCTTGATAAGGAACAAGAGGAACAACTTCAAAAGGAGGAGCAACCCCAAGCTCTAGAGTAAGAAAGTAATGAACTACCAAAGGAGTGGAGGTTTGTAAAAAACCACCCAAATGAGCAAATCATTAGTGATCCTACAAAAGGTGTAAGTACTTGTTCTAAATTTCTTGATTCTAATCTTGCTTGTGTATCTAAAATTGAATCAAAGTCAATTGATGAAACTTTGGATGATGAGAGTTAGGTGATTGATATGCAAGATGAACTCAATCAATTTGAGAAGAATAAATTTTAGACCTTAGTTCCAAAACCTAAGGACTACATAATTATTGGTAGTAAGTGGGTCTATAAGAACAAACTAGATGAAGATGGTAATTTAACAAGAAACAAGACTAGATTGGTTGCCAAAGGGTATAACTAAAAGGCAGACATTGATTATGATGAAACCTTTGCCCCTATAGCAAGATTAGAAGCAATTCATATTTTATTAACATATGCATGCCACATGAATTTCAAACTTTTTCAAATGGATTAAAAAGTGTTTTTTTAAATGGTTTTATATTAGAGAAAGTCTATGTTGAGCAACCTCCCTGTTTTGAAGATCATACTTTTCCAAACTATATCTATAAACTCACTAAGATTTTATATAGATTAAAGCAAGCCCTTAGAGCTTGATATGAAAGACTTAGTATCATTCTTATAGAAAATGGATTTTCAAAAAGGCATATTGATACAATTATTTTTATTAAAAAACATAAGCATGACACTCTTATTGTTCAAATTTATATTGATGACATTATCTTTGGGTCTACTAATGAGGATCTTTGCCAAGAATTTGCTAAGTGTATGACTAGAGAATTTGAAATGAGCATGATATATGAGCTTAAATTCTTCCTTGCACTCCAAATTAAGCAAAACAGAGATAACATCTTCATCAACCAATCCAAATACACTAAAGAATTGATTAAAAAGTTTGGGATGGATGAATGTAAGAATGCCAAGACTCCAATAAGTACATCAACAAAATTAGACAAAGATGAAAATGGTAAAGCTATTAATGAAAAGCTTTATAAAGGTATGATCAGTTCACTTCTTTATTTAACTGCCTCTAGACTCGATATTATTTACAGTGTATGTTTGTGTGCTAGATTTCAATCATATCCTAAAGAATCACATTTGAATGCAGTAAAAAGAATTTTAAAATATCTTAATAGCACCATGCATTTAAGCCTATGGTATCCTAGGAATACTTCATTTCACATCATTGGTTTTTTGGATGCCGACTATACCAGTAGTCTTTTAGATTGAAAAAGTACATCCAGAACTTGTCACTTTATTAGTGAATGTTTAGTTTTTTGGCATAGCAAGAAACAAGTTTCAGTTGCCTTACCCACCGCCGAAGTGGAATATGTGGCAGCAGGTTGTTGTTACACTTAAGTTCTTTGAATAAAACAACAACTTAAGGATTATGGCCAAGTGATTAATCACATTTCTATCAAATGTGATAACACTAATGTAATCAATCTCTCAAAGAATCCCATTCAACATTCTAGGAGCAAACATATTGATATAAGACATCATTTTTAAAGAGATCATGTCCAAAATGATAATGTGGTGTTAGATTTTATTGATACTAACAACTAATTGGCGGATATTTTTACCAAGCCCTTAAATGATGAAAAGTTTTGCTTTATAAAAAGAGAGCTTAATATAATTGATGGGAGCATATTGTTTTGAGAAAACTTTAAATCATGCTTTTACATGCTTAAATGTGTTTATATGAATTATATGTTCTTTAATTGATTGATGTGGATATTATGCTTCTTGTTTAATTCATGAACTTTTACATAAACAAATTGATATTTTAAGTCTATTAAACTTAAATTTAATGGGCTAAGAGACTCTTATTATCAAAAATCATTCATGATCATAACCTATGATATGTCACACTAGGGTACTTTAGTTATATTTCCTTCATTTCCTCTATTGCTCAAACAATCACTAAGAAAGGGGGGAGGGGGGATGAACTGGCAGGAAATTAAAAAATTTGCACAACGAGATAATAAAAGAGAGAAGGGAAGATTGAGACACCAATTTTATAGAGGTTCGGGTGTTAACAAACCCTACTCCTCTCCCCAACTTAGATTGGGTATTAACTAATCTAATCACTTATATTATAATCTTTGAAGTTTCAACTAACTTACTCCCAACTAGGTGTTTTAACAAGGCTAACACTCAACCTAAATTTTTCTTATGTTTTATGGCTCACACAACAACCAATTCCTTATAATTCGGCTCACACTTCCCAATTACAAGACAACCCCAAGTGTTTTCAGATTAACACTTGAACCCTTATACAAATGCAATTAATGAAAGGATTTGAGAAGATAAATTGCAATAGCTTTGGCACTTGTTAAGTTGTTGGTTTTCTTTAAATGACTTTTTAGTAAGGTATTTATACTGATTACCTACCAATTAGCCGTTACAAATGATGTCATAACTCTTTGTGATGTTCTCTTACAAGTGCATTAAATGCAGCATGCAGAGAGAGGTGTCCCGGTCGGGAACCATACTGTCCCGATTGGGAAATGCCCAATTTTCATACGTGGTAGCTTCTAGTTGGTTGAAATCTCTAACGGCTAGTTTTTGTTCAAGTGTCCCGGTCGGGACTCCGTGTGTCCTAGTCGGGACTTGTCCGATGATGCTACTGCTAGGAGATTGGGTCTTCTAGGCTTTGAATATGTCTCGGTCAGGACCTGAGTCAGTTTTGACTAAGGATGTTTTGATTTTATGATGATGTGGCACATTATGGTGGTATTTCCTCTTCAACGGTCATGTCTTTTTTAATGTCCCGCTCAGACCCAGCCTTTTCCGGTCGGAAACTTGAGTGTTCCGGTCGGGACATCTAGTGTCCCGATCTGCTTTTGCTATTGAAACTTTTGGGTCATCACCCTGTAGAGTTTCCCAGTCTGGACACTTGGTTTGCTTTGTCTGCTCTATAGTCCTGGTCTGGAAACCTACTGTCCAGGTCGGGACATAGCCTTTCCCGGTCTGCTTTGGCTACTGGAACTTTGAGACTCTTTGAGGCAATGCTTTCTCGGTCTGGACTTATGTCCCGATCGGGAGTTCCTTATCCCGGTTGGGAGTTACATGTCTCCATGAAATTCTTGGTTTGTTCAATGAGGAAACCTTAACCAAATGTGCTAAAACTTTGAACACTATTAAAACAACACTCAACAAGAATTTTAGTAATAATTAATTTGATTGTCAAGATCAAAATAGAGAGCAATCACCCTTTGGTTAACATCCTCTAATCCTCTGAGTACCTGTAACTCTCGCTCGGGAAATATATTTTCCACTCGGGACATTATCCTTCCCTCTCGTGACTTCTTGGTCTTCGAATTGACCGTTGTAATTCATCATTTCCCACTCATAAAATCCTATTTCTCGGTCGGAACATTTGAAAATAATCCAATTGTTGCACCTCTTTAAATATGCAAGCTCGGAAAGCTACCTATCCCCATCAGGACAACGTCTAATAATTCAAATTTTTCTGACCGTTGGAAGGTTCTTGGTCGGGAACCCCCCAATCTCGATCGGGACTGCCTCGATGGCAGCATTTTGTAATTGCCACCAATCAAATCCATCTACCATAACTCCCATTAAGACACCTCAAACGGTAACACACATCTTCAAACTCTATAAATACCCTACTGTTCTCATTCTTTTCCTCACTTTTGCATGAAAACTCTCTCAATCTCAAATATTTTCTCTCTAAACTCAATATCTTCAAACTCCCTCTTTACTCACCCTTTCCAATGGCACAAAAAATTAGCACTTCGAAATCAAGAGCCTCCAAAGTCAAAGAAGTGGTCTCTTCTTCCAACGTCTCTTCCTTTAATGATATCTCCAATGCCTTTTCAAAGGAGGAGAAGAAGCAGTATGCCAATATCATTGCCAAGAAGTTCATATCAAACCACACCCTTAATCTTGACGATCTTGACAAATTGGATGTCAAAGATGAAGTCATCAGCACTCTTGAAGAAATGAGGTGGACAAATTTTATTATACCCCTTGAAGATGGTTATAATGAAGTCACCATCGAATTCCTCTCCACTCTTCAAGTGATTAAATACCCAAATCACACTCTCGGCTATTACGACATTCAATTTTGTCTCTTTGACCAACCATAAGAGATGACAAAGCTTCAACTTGCAGATGCTTTTGGCCTCAAAAAGGTAGGCCTCATCAATATTCAAGTCATGCATCTTTGTCCCCTTGATGTGCGGAAAAACATTTCCCTTAAAATCTGTCTTGACAAAAAAATCCAACGCTAAATATATCAAGACATTTTCTCATTTCATCCTCCATAGAATCATCACTTTCACTATCAATGCAAGAAGTGAAAGTAATGAGAAAGTCGCCCATGAAAACCTTCTCTATCTTTATGCCATGATTCACTAGAGACCTACTAATACGACCCATCTTCTTCTTGACAAATTTCAATACATGGCTTCCATTACTAAAGGAACAATCTCTCTTTATGCACAAATCACTTATCTTGCAAGCTATCTTCATCTCATGGCAAATGAAAATTGTGCTTTTTTCTCTTCATCTTGCTCTCAATATGAGAGCTAATTGGATATCTAATATCTCCTTAATTACACAATAATTGCAAGGCCCTTAAAGAGGTTGACATTTTTTCTATGCTTTTGGAGAGCATGGAGCCCAAAAGGCAACTCAAGAGGCTACAAGGAAGCACACAAGGCTCTCCAGAGGAGGAGAATGGTCAAGTGCACCAGAAATGCCTCCACCACTACCTTCTCTACCATAACAAATCACCTTGCAAAGTCTTTATGACTTTCAAATGCAATCCTTCAACACCATGAGGGATATGATGCAACACCTTTATTTGGATATTCAAAGCATGCAAAGGCAACTCAATCTTAATCTATGCACTCATAGCTTTGAACAAGCTCCACTATTTGAGGGGAGCAAGACATTCATGAAGAAGAATAGGGTGGTGAAGAGGAAGAGGAGATAAGTAATGAAGAAAGAGATGCATAACTTAGACTACTTTTCTACAATTTCTTTCATTTTTTAGGCTAAGTACTTAGATGTGTGGTTATATCATATTTAGATCACATATTCTCTTTTTATGTAACACATTTTTATTATTTAATAATATGTTTATTTCTTACTCTCCTTGGTGATTGCTTTTTTTTTTTTTTTGCTTTATATACATTCATTCTTTTTTATAATGACAAAGGGGGGAAGAAAAAATATTACAACTATGCAAAATTGCAAAAATTAATTTTATTTTTGAACTGATATCTTAGACAAAGTTATTGACCTTAATATCCTTGTTTGACTTATGTTATTCAATATGTTTTCTGCCTTTAAATGATGTAAAATTTTGCATGCTTATTATTCAGTATGTCAATTTGATAAAAGCACTATCAATTTATTATTTTTGTATTTTTTGCCAAGATCAAAAAGGGGAGATTATTAACCTTAGGGTGATTGCTCTCCATTTTGATTTTGACAATCAAATTAAATATCACTAACATCTTCTTTGAGTATTGTTTTGATAGTGTTCAAAGTTTCAGTACATTTGGTTATGAGTTTCTCATTGAACAAGTCAAGTATTTCTTGGAGACGTGAAACTCCTGATTAGGACATTGATCTCTCGATCGAGATAGGAGTACAAACCGGGAAATACATGTCTAGACAGGAAAATATTGTCTTATGATTCTTCCAAAGTTCCAGAAGATGAAGCAAACCCAGAGAAGCCATATCCCAACCGGAACATACCATTTCCAGACCAAGACACGTTATAATCCGATCGAGAAATTCAAAAGGACATGACCATTGAAGAAGAGACTCCACCAAAGTGTGACACGTCATATGGAAGTCAAAATGGCCAAGTCAAACTAACTGATGTCCTGATCGGGAAAGTATGGTCCCGACCGGAAAGCACTCGAAGCCTGTAGACCCAAGATCTAAGTATGGCATCATCGGGCAAGTCCCGATCGGGAGAATTATATAGGAACTAGCCATTGGAGCATTTAGCCAACTAGTCTCGACCGAGAAAGCCATGTTCCTAACCGAAAAACCCTCTCTACAGACAACATTTAATGCACTTGTAAGAAAACATTAGAAAGAGTTATGACGCCAATTTGTAACACTAATTGGTAGGTAATTAATATAAATACCCTACCAAAAGGCCATTTAAGATATCTAACTAATTTTAAGTGTCAAAACTCATGCAATTTATTTTCTCAATCTTTCTTCAATTAATTGCTTTTGTAAGGGTTCAAGTGTTAGACTTAAAACACTTGGGTTAGCCATCAAAATACAAGAAAATTTTGAGTTGAGTGTTAGCTTTAATAAAACACCTACTTGGGAGTGAGCTAGCTAAAACTCCATTTGTAATATAAGTGGTTAGATTAGTGAATACTCAATTGAGATTGGAGAGAGAAATATGGTTAGTTAACACTCGAACCTCTATAAAATTAATGTCTCTATCTCTTCTATCTTTTTAGCTTCCTTATGTGCAAGAATTTTATTTTCCCACCAATTGGTGATTGTTTGGGCAATACCCCAAAATAGGGTCTCAACCAAGCTCACCATTCACGCTTTACACATACCTTGTACCCACTTTAATACATACGCCATTTTCTTGTTCATTACCATATTTATACATATTTAAACACTCTAATTAACCTTTATAACATTTTATCATTCCATTTCATGTCCCATATTACATAATATTATATTACTTAACCAATAAGCATGCTCAATAATATTATTGCACATAACTCAATATTTATATGTATTTATCATATTTAAGGGGCAAATAACAATGCGTATATGTATAAACCTCCATTAGTAACTTGATAAAAACTTAAGTAACGAGCTATCTACCCTCCCCGTTGGTCTCTTCCCTTTTATCTTTGTTTTCCTATCATAAACAATGTCATTTATCAAATACTATGTCTATGGTGATTTGTGAAAACGTAAAACCAGCCTATACTTCCTAAACTATGGTTATTATACATAATTTCAACTTCATATCATGGTATTACACTCCCAATAACTTCAAAGAATATAAATACACCTATTATCCAAACACCCTTCATCTCCCACTAAGGGTTTTTATTTAAACAATACAATCACCACATATAACCTCATAATCATGTCAAATATATGGTTTTTCTTACATTTTATTACTTCTTGATGGCAAAAACTACTCTTGATCATGTAAGGAACTGGTGGCTCTCTTGCATCAATTTTCTCTCTCCTCTAAAAACTCACCAAAGAGAATAATTCCTTCAAATTTTGCTTTAATCTTGTTTTCCTTGTTGATTTGATGTTAATTCACTCAAAACCCATGAAAAATCACTCATTTAGGGTTCTTAAGGGTATGTTGTGGGGTTTGGGGTTTAAGAATAGAAAAAATGATAAAAATGAAGATAAAAACATGGAAAAAATTTATATACAAACTCTTTCATGGTCATAAAGGGTTACTGTAGCAACCGACCTTAAACAGTTATGTTTATCCCAAAAATTCAATGGTTACGGTTGCGAACCTTAATTTTCACTCATATTGATTTATTTCGTCAATTTCTTGAAACTAAAGCCAAAATCGGCCAATATATCTCACATATACTTTCATTATAACATCAAATCTAATGCATATATACATATATTTTAAATCGTTACTTTTAATTACCAAAATACCCCTCATATATCATGTATTCAGATATAATAACTAAGTCATAGTTGTTGGGTATTACAGGACTAGATACGGAGGATGAAAAATTATTAGATAAATTCAATATACCACGTTACTTATATATCAATTTAATCATATAATAATATATATGTATTTTGTATTTACATTAATTAATAAAAATAAAATAATTAAATATATATGACTATATAATTAAATTAGTTTATGAATGATGTAATATAATATCATTTTTGCTTTTGACTATGTTGTTTAATGTGTTTTCAGGAAAAAATTTCAGTGCATTTAGCAAAATCAATACTAATTATCATAAAATTTAATATGTTTTCAGGAAAAATTTTCAGTGTATTTGGTAAAATCAGTACTAATTATAATAAAAGCTTTTAGTTGTTTCTCCTAATGGAATTTTATATTTATATTTTCAATTTTTAATTTATTATTTTATTTTTTTATCATAATAAAATTGCATGTAAATTAAATTTTTTGTTATGAAATATTATATGTTTTATATGAGAGATTTTTAATTTCTTCATATGAGAGTTGTCATTCTTATGTAGAAGGTGATTTAATATTTACCATATAGTTAATAAACGAGTGATCTATTAAGAGTCAAATTGTCTATAATATGTTACTATTATATTATTCTCTGTTTTTCGTGGAATAAATTCATATTTAGGTAATTTCAAGTATTATATATGTTAATATAGCTTTTTTTTTGAATCATATATGTCTTCAACCTGTATGTTCATGAGATGAGACTCAAATAGTGTGACACCCCATCTATATAATGGAAAAAATCTCATCATATAAGTAAAATGTTACATAACTTAACTGATTAAATAAAGTTGTCTGAATTTATTTCAATATACTTGACAAAAATTTTATTATCTATTTTTATATAATATAGTTAGCATTTTTTTCTACAATATCAATTAACATATTTATATACATATCAACTCTTTATAATTATATTCACATATCAAATATTTCTAACTATTAGACATATTCTTAATACATATACAAAACAAGTTAACTACTTAAATGAATCTTTAAAATCAAAACAAAAGTAAGTAACTGATCCTCTAATTGGATTTTTTTGTACCTCTTCTGATATGAATTTGAATTTCTTCTAGCCAGCTTCACCATCTACTATTTACAGCTACAGTTCCTGTGTGAGAGAAACTCACACTAAGCTATCTCTAACGTAGTAGTACATATGAGTATTATGATTTTCTCATGCAATGCAAAATAAAATTTAAATAATTTAATTTTAACACATATGTAGCATAAATAAAATATTTAAACTAATATATATAAGTCCTTGCACTTACCATAAAAAGTCTACATATTTATTTTATTTTCTAAATTTTTCATATTATTTACATATAATTCCAATATGACAGTTTATATAAATAAATCTAATTAATTAATTAATTCAAATTATATTTTTTTCTTGTATTTATTTTTAATCTTTAACCTGTAGTCAGTAGTCAATAATCAACAATCAATAGTCAATAGTTAACTGTTAATATTTAATAGTTAATAGCCCAAATCTCGTGTCTGGATACGGGATGTAAAGTAGGAGCGCTCGCGAAGTTTCAACTACCCTACTTACTATAATCTCAAGTCAAGAGCACTCGCAGAGCTTCAACCATATTAACTAAATATAATCACAACTGTATACAAATAGGATCAGGGGCACTCTCAGAGCTAAAGCTACTTTGTCCTTATATCACATCTATATCAGTACCGAAATCTCCACTAATAGTGCACCATCTATCATAAGCTAGCTCTCAAGTAGAGAAATGAACAATTAAAATCATTAATTATTTATTTTTCATTATATCCTTATTTGCCACAATCAATGTTCATTTTACTTTAACATAATCATATGTTCTTAATTTATTTCAAAATCATATAATAATATGATATTTCAGTATATATTACCAATTATAGGAAGTTGACATATTCTATATTAATTTCTCATAAAGTCAAAACTAATATATCTTCAATTTATAACCATAATTAATAACATTTTCATAATACCAAGTATATTATAATAATAAATTTCATTATTTTGACACATAAATTATGTCATATACACACATTCATGCATTTTGGGCAAACTATAATGCATATATGTACAAACCTTAATAGTACTATTCTAAAATTTCAAAGTTTTGAGCTTGTCTATTTTTGTAGTTCTTCTTATTATTGAGGACCTAATTTAAAAATATAATTGATTAATACTTTATTAAAATACTTATTCTTAATTTGGTTTAAATAAATAACTACTAAGCGACAATATGGCCTTAAAGGATTTTTGGTCTTATAACTTTTTCTACATTTATCCAATTTAAGTGATTCTTATTCCTAATTAAATTTAACATATTAAACTATAACATATTATAAATTTATAATTTTTGAACCATTGCACAAATTTTGGCAAAATTTCAAAATTTGTTGTGTCTTCTGTCCTCAGGTAGTTTTGACATACCATTTTTAAAAATTAATATCTTTCAACGTGTACATTATATTGTTAAGATACTTAGATAAAATAATTTGGAACATTTTTTATGAACCACTTTTAGCAATTTGGCCTATAAGATCCTTAATTCATAATAATCATATAACTGATTCAACAAAGGGTAACTGACGACTAGTGTCATTTATTATGAATATAACTCACAAAATACACAACATTTTAAGGTTTAGTTTTTACGGAGGTTTATCTAAGACACATAACTAAAAGTTTTAAGTTTTGAACATTAATTAATTCTTTCTAAAAATAGCTTAAAAATAGTACGAATTTGCTAGAATTGCACAGGCACCAAAAATAGCTCAATAAAAAAATAGTCATGATTCATTTTACAATAATTCAATATACACAAGAAGAATTAATACAAAATTTGGTACAGAGCTAGATGCCACACATATCTATAATTTTTATGTTTGAATTTCCTTCAATTCAGCTTTAAAAATGATCAAAATAAGCCAAAAAAGTAAGGTATCTTGTTGATACACCTATATGAACCAGTCTCAATCAATTTTATATATCTCTTCCTATAGACCAAATCTCACAAAATTATTTTGTAGTTAACAATTAAATTTATTTTAATTTATAATTCAATTTATTTTAATTTATAATTTAGTCATTTATTCATTTTTATTCTTAATATCTGTCATGTGATTTCTATATTTATCACTCACATACTTATTTCAACTAAATCTTCGTGGGTATTACAAATAGCAATAAAATACTGTCTTAAGAGTTTTAAAGTAGTAAAGTTTTCAAAATTCGAATCTAGATATTTACTTAAGCTAAAATAATTTTATTTCAACTCATCCATAACCTTTTGAATTCGTTAATATAGTCTTTTGATTATTGATATAAAATTAATTTACACCCACAAACGTTATAATTGATATGTAATTGGTGGACAAGGAATAATTTAATTATGCAAAAACACAATATTGAAATCTATAAAAATTTCATTTGGAAAATAAAGATAAATATTATATATATATATATATATATATAAATATTTAGTTTAATTTCTATATTTGTTTGTACTAAGCAAATAGATTTATTCTTCTTATAAAGAATTATTCTTTGAGAATTTTGGCATTGAGTTTCAGAAAAACGATTTTATAAAAAAATTTTATATTTTTAACTTTTTTTGAATTCTGAAAACTGTTTTTTAATAAAAATAGATAAATAAATTTTTTTCTAAAAACAATTTACAAAAAATTTAAAAAATTAGTCAAATAAATCAAATAAATTCAGAACATGCTTTTAACATACTTAATAGCAATCCAAAACACTTCATTTGCATTTGTTTTTGTATTGATATTTTTTATTTTATACTTCATTTTTCAAGTTTCCTCATTTAAAACAATTTAACAGTTATTTAATACTAAGAAAATAAATTTCCAAGAATATTATAATTAAAAATATATTGAAATTTTTTGTATATATTATATAATAAGATAATTTATCACGTATCTTAGTAGCTCATAAATCAGTATATATATAAAAAAGGCTCATATATCAGAATTTTACAATGTAACATATTTAAATATCTTTTCGGGAAAAAAAACATATTTAAAGAAAATAATTTTCCTTTTGCTTTTGAAACAATTTTCTTTTCCCATGATTACAAACAACACGTCATAATCCTTAGTCCACACTCCACACATAGTCGAAATAAAAAAAGAGGAAAATACAAAATCTAGAAGAGAGATTTATCATTTGTGAGTTCTGTTTTTTTTTTTTTTTTAATTTGCTTATTAATTTTTCGAATTTTTTAGTATTATGAACCATTACGCAGTGGAGTACTATTTTTGACCTTTCGCAATCTGGATCTAGGGTTTGCTCCCCTTCGAGACTCGTTCAACACCATCGTCTTAAAAGAAAAAAAAAACCTAGCTCTACCTTCCATTATTACTTACACTGGTAAATCAATCAATCTAAGCATGATTACTCGTTCTCATCGAAGCAAAAAACTTTGTTTCTAGGCTCTGGATTTTGGATCATCTCAATTACACAGATCTATACATCTTAAAATCTGAGCAAACAAGATCCGTAAATTTGATTTTTCTTTTGCATTTTTCCACTCTCACCTGTTTTAATTTTGAAAAATTGGATCATATCTTAATCTCGATGATGCTGGATTTTGATGGAAATCCTTGTGATATTCAATTGGTGAAACTTTGAAGCTAAATACCGGAGATATTGATTTTGATGAGATAGGGCTCTTGATATACACATATTTTTTCAGATAAAGATGTATAAATCGGCGGTGTATAAAGGGGGGGAGTTGCTAGGTGAAGTAGAAATATATCCCCAGCTACAACAACAAGAAGACCAAGAGAATCAGAATCACTCCAACAACAAGAAGAGACTGATTGATGAGATATTGGCGGGGAAGGAAATCAGAATTAGCCACTTCTCGCAACCGAGTGAGAGGTGTCCACCACTGGCAGTGCTACATACCATTACATGTGGGATTTGCTTCAAAATGGAGTCCAAGAACTCAGACTCTCTTGACAAGCCGCTCCATCTTTTGTTCTCCTCCTGTTTCCAGGAAAACAAGGTATCGCATTAAAGCACAAAATCCTAATTTTAATAATTAAATGCCTCAACCTTAAAAAAAAAAAGGGAATTAAAAAAAATTCAGACTACAAAAGCCAGAATTTCCAAACTTACCCAGTTCAGTTTGTTCAACAGGGGGACTCTGGATTAACGGACAAGTTCTTCTGAAATTTTTGACAATTTTCTCTGAACCTTAAATTTGTTGGAACCTTATGAACTTGATTAATTTGGCTCAGATTATACGAGCTTGTTCTTTTGAGCATATGTAATTTTAGCGGAGCAGCTCAGCAGCTGTTCGCGATCTTACCCCAAATTTATGAGAATTAACTGAACTTAATAATTTTCGTGAACTACTAGGGACTCAATTAGAAGTAAGCTGCACAATTCTGTTATACTGATCTAGCCGCTGGTATGAAGAAGAACGCTTGCTCTTAAAAGGCAAAATTAGATATTTTTTTGGCTGAAATTCGAAGTTGAAAATCACAGCTCTGAGACTTCGTAGAGTTTCAGTAATGTTATTGTCTGAATATTTCTGACAAGAGACTTTTAACTGAAGGATGCATGGGGATTGTTTTGCTGGTTCGCCCTTTATTTTTACCAGAGAATGAGTGATGTCGGATGTAAATGGAAATTATTCGGGTTTTTACATAACGTTTTTCTGATAGATTGTATGAGATTACGTGTTAATGAATTTATTGCGGCCTTTTATTCCTGGAAATATGACTTCAGGCTTGGAGATCCCACTTTTGTCTTTTCAATTCTTTTTTTCCCCCTCTTCTCATAATATTTATGCATCAGAGCAATTTAATAAATTAATTTTCTTATTCTATAAATTTAATGCCTGTTTTTTGTATTTGTTTGATATCAATTGCAATTGGCATTCTGGCTTCCAGACTGCAGTGGTGCTAATGGGAGGAGAGGAGCTCCATTTGGTGGCAATGTATTCTAGAAATGAAGAAAGACAATATCCATGTTTTTGGGGATTTAATGTCTCAGCAGGGCTTTACAATGCTTGTCTTGTTATGCTGAACCTCAGATGTCTGGGCATTGTATTTGATCTTGATGAGACCCTCATAGTTGCAAACACAATGCGATCATTTGAAGATAGAATTGAGGCTTTACAGCGGAAAATAAGCACTGAGGTGGACCTGCAGCGGGTTTCTGGTATGTTATCAGAGGTCAAGCGATATCAGGATGACAAGACCATTTTGAAGCAATATGTGGAAAATGATCAGGTTGTTGAAAATGGAAGGGTAATCAAGACTCAGTTTGAGGTTGTTCCAGCCTTATCTGACAACCATCAAGCTATAGTACGCCCATTGATACGGTTACAGGAAAGAAACATTATCTTGACACGCATCAATCCTCAGGTATGTGCTCTCTTTCCAGGTTAAGTACTACCTTCAACTGATGGTTTTTAGACTTTAGAGTTCCTATACCCTGATTTTTGTTACTGATTAGAATTGTAAGATTGTGCGTCATGCTGGAATTGATACATAAATCGATTGCCTTCAAGTCATTAATGCTTAATTATCACTTATACTTAATTTCTTTTTCACTTGCTAAATTATCTGGCTTGATAAATATTCTAGTCCCCCATAGCATGGCATTCTAGATTTTTATTCAATGTTTTTCCATGGGGTTTGGTGTACGGTTCAGACCCTCTAACATATTGCTTAGTTTATACTGGACTTGTGCATTATTGTTTTTGTCCAAGTATCAAATAACTTTCTTGTTTTGTAGATTCGAGATACAAGTGTTCTTGTGAGGCTGAGACCTGCATGGGAAGATCTGAGAAGCTACCTGACTGCCAGAGGGCGCAAGCGTTTTGAAGTTTATGTTTGCACGATGGCTGAAAGAGATTATGCTTTAGAAATGTGGAGACTTCTTGATCCAGAGTCAAATTTGATAAACTCAAAAGAATTATTAGACCGCATTGTTTGTGTCAAGTCTGGTAAGTTTTGTGGTCCAGCTAGGAATGGCTTTCACTTCTTTGAGCTGAGTATTGGGTTGATCTAATTAATTTGCTGCTTTTGCTTAAAGTTGCATTTTGTGCTAATCTCTAAGTTCCTTTGGTTAATTATTTGTAGGTTTAAGGAAGTCTCTGTTCAATGTTTTTCAAAATGGAATTTGCCATCCTAAGATGGCACTGGTTATTGATGATCGCTTAAAAGTTTGGGATGAGAAAGATCAACCCCGTGTGCATGCTGTTCCTGCATTTGCTCCATACTTTGCTCCACAGGCTGAAGTATAAACAACATGCATTTCATTTTGCAGTTGAAAATTGCAATATTGTGATTCCCATACTTTTACATGCTGAGAAGCATGAACTCATCATATCCTTTATTTGCAGGCAAATAATGCTGTCCCAGTTTTATGTGTTGCGAGAAATGTTGCCTGCAATGTCAGAGGTGGTTTCTTCAAGTAAGGATGTGAAGTGCCAGCCGAATTTATTGATTTCAAATTCTCTTTCACATGTAGACACATGAGATACGGCTGTTTGTTCTCATTTTTGAGGAACCTATGGTTCTGAGCAATTATTTTTTGGTATAATTTTTTCAAGTATATGATATTATCTTCAAATTGTCATGACCTTTGAAAATGATGATCAGAGAATTCGATGAGGGTCTTCTACAAAGGATACCAGAAATTTCATACGAAGATGACATCACTGACATTCCTTCTCCTCCTGATGTGAGCCACTACTTAGTTTCAGAGGTTAGTTGTGTCTTCAATGTTCTGGTACTTGGGAGTTCTTTTGACACAGCCTCCTTCTTGAAGCCTTTACTATGTAGGGGATTATATTGTTAAATCTTCTTGTATCTCCTAGCAGGTCTATATTCTAATTTTTGTAACTTTGGCATTCAGGATGATGCCTCTACTTCAAATGGAAACAAGGATCCACTATGTTTTGATGGAATGGCAGATACTGAGGTTGAAAAACGGCTAAAGGTAATTAATATTTTATGCACCACTTGATATGATGAGCATTTAGTTTGAATTACATACATTTGACAGAGCATTATCTGCACTATTGATGTGAGTTCTCATAGGGCTATTGAGATGTTGATAATATATGGAACTATTTATTTTACACTTTTAACATTTCTGGTGCTTGAATACATAAACATACGTTCAAGTTATCATTGGTTTCGTTTTTTTAAATTATCTTCTCTTTCTTTTATTCAGGAAGCAATATCAGCTTCTTCAATGTTTCTGCCAACAGTTCATATAGATCCAAAGCCTGTTTCTTCATATACAATGGCATTTTCTTCAAGCTCAATTCCAGTGTCGACAGCACAGCCATCAGGGATGTCATTTCCAAGCATGCAGTTGCCTCAGGTAGCTTCAATAGTTAAACCTTTGGGTCAGATTGGTCCCCTAGAACCAAGCTTGCATAGTTCTCCTGCTAGAGAAGAAGGAGAGGTGCCGGAATCAGAATTAGATCCTGATACTCGGAGGCGGCTTCTTATATTGCAACATGGGCAAGATTCAAGAGATTATGTACCAAGTGAACCACCATTTGCCATAAGATCTTCAACGCAAGTTTCTGTTCCACATGTGCAATCTCGTGGAAACTGGGTTCCAGTAGAGGAAGAAATGAGCCCTAGGCAACTGAACCGAGCAGTACCTAGAGAATTTCCTCTGGGTTCAGAAACAATGCACATTGATAAGCACCAGCCTAATCATCCATCCTTTTTTCCTAATGTTGAGAGTTCTATTCCATCTGATAGAATGCTCCATGAGAATCAAAGACTGCCAAAAGCGGTAATATTTTCTGGTTGGTTGGACTCTGTAGTTCTTTAGTTGAAGGTCAAAGTTACCAGTCCTTGACAAAGTTTATTTATTTGCAGGTACCTTATAGAGATGATAGAATGAGGTTAAACCACACGGTGTCCAATTGCCAATCTTTTTTAGGTAAGCATATATCATCAAGCCCATCAGTGCTCATCATGAAGAATGCCTGAGATTGAATTTTGCTATTTTATTGCAACTCTTATGTTTTTTATGGGCATTCAAAGCCCATTTGGAACCTGTTACCTTGTGCATAATCATGTTTAAACTGAGGCCAATATAAGGGAAAGAAATCACTACTTTTTGGTCCTCATGTGTTTCTGAACTTGAATTTGGATCTGACAGATTTGTTTCCTGAATTTCCTGAATGGCATTACTTTTTATTAACTTAAGAAAAACGTATGAAAAATGTATGGTGGCCTGTTGTTTACTCCTGCTTATTTTCTGGTTTGCATTATTTCTGTTTGTGTTGTGCAATTTCTTATGCTTTATTGCTGGACTTTATTTTTCCTTGTTAAGGAGATGAAATTCCAATAAGTCTACCAACTTCCAGCAACAAGGATCTTGATTTTGAATCTGATCGAGCTGTGCCAAGTGCCGAAACTCCCGTGGGAGTATTACAGGAAATTGCAATGAAGTGTGGAGCCAAGGTAAGTCGGAAATGCTTGGTTTTGAAAAGCAAAAAAAAAAAAAATTGGGCCAAGAATTTGTGAAAGTTTGCATAGTTCATATATATATATGTATGTATGTATGTGTCTATAACTTTGAGTTTGACTTTACAGATGGAATTCAGGTCTTCATTGGTTGATAGTAGGGATCTGCAGTTCTTCACTGAGGTTATAGAAACTATTTGGCCCCAAAAGTATTTAAGTTATTATTTTCAGCAAAATTAAAATTTCTACTTGTACAATCACATTTAGATCATAGTTATTAAAGGCGCAAGGCGTACTAAGGCGCTAAGGGGTCATGGAGCCTTGTGCCTGAGTGACATGAGGTGCAAAAATAAAAAATAATTGAAAAAAATTATAAATTTTATTATTTGATTACTAGCAAAGTGATATAATATTATAAATATTAAAACTCAAAATTCATAAGTCAACAACAAAATAGAAACACATACACAAAGAAAAAAAAAAAAAAAAGATTTGATATCCTAAATACAAGGCTCATAGGTTTACTAAACATACAAGGATCCTAAGTTTACTCATATTGTATTTAACAAGTTCTAATATTTATTAATTATGAATTATCATAGCAAAGCACAATTAGTCTTGCGGCTAAATAGTGCTTTTTAATTGTCTTTGTAGAAACTGAAACAAATGTTTTCTTTGCCATAATTTTTTTTTTATTGTTTTTTTGGAAATAATTAAGTGTGGTAAGACCTAAGAAGAGTTTTTTTCAATTTATAATCAATACTTTAGATTTCTCCACATTAAAAAAAACAAATATTTAATTAATGTCATAAAGGCGTGCCTTGCCTTAGGCTCAAGGCACACCAAGGCGCGCGTCTTTGGGTTTTCAAGGTGCTGAGGCTGGAGCTTGGTGAGCTTTGCGCTTGAATGTGCGCCTTTAACAACTATGATGTAGACACCATTACGTTTCCTTTTCTTTCTTTTTTTTTCAAAATTGTATATTGGATTTTTCTAGAAGAAAATTTGAGTGCGGCGGTGGAGGAGGAAGGGTTTGAACCTTATTTGTTGGATACTTGGCTTCTATGTTACTAGCTCAATGGCATCCCTCATTTGGGACTATGAAGCAAGTGATTTATTTATTTTTACTAGATCCTGTACACAGTACGATGTTGTGGTCTAATGGCTTGGCCCATATTTTTTTTTTCAACAAGTGGCTAGCTTACATGAAATAGGAAGTAAACCCAGAATACATAAAGTTTTAACTTGAGAGGAATTATATTACTTCCCCTATTAGTATACCCATAAGTCTGGGTTGTATGCTATGGAGCAATGAAAGAATAAGCACAGAAATTACATACTGATAATATGGAAAAAATTTCATTGCAAAATTCTAAAGTATTGGATCATCATATAAATCTGATGACTACATATTAACTTACCTACTTAGCTTAAGAACAAGGCCAAAGGTGCAAATTAGCTCCTGAATTTTATCTTATGGAGTGAGTCACCTCCTTAACTTTGATTCAGTGCAATTAAGTTTTCAAATTTTAAACTCAGTGCAAATTAGCCTCTGAACTATACTCTATGGAGCGAGTTACCCCTCTCAGACCGAGTTGGCTCACAGTTCTGGTTTAAGGGATCTAATATGTAAGGGGCCTAATTGCACAAAATTTAAAGTTTGAGAGCTTATTTATACCGAGTCAAAGTTGAGAGGGTGACTCGCTCCATAGAGTATAATTTAGGGGCTAATTTGCACTTTTAGCCTAAGAACAACTCCAAATATCTAATTGGAACACATAATTGTGTTTACACTTAGGTAGAAAGTAGGCATCCCTAATGCTCTAACTGTAAGGAAGTTAAAAAGACTTTCAACTTTATGTGATTTATGAATGTGTGAATTGGCTCAGCTGCTTATCCTATTTGTTTTGTAGGCTTGGTTTGCAGGGGAGAAAGTTGGCGAAGGAATTGGTAGAACAAGAAGGGATGCCCAACGTCTTGCAGCTGATGGTTCTCTTCAGAACTTGGCTAGTAAGTTCTCATTATGAGATTGTTATTTGCGTATAACGTCAGCATATAGTCTGGTTCTTTTTGTCAATATGTTTTATAGTTATACTGATTGTATCCTGTGCATATCTGTTGTATATCATGCAACTGCTTTACTAAACTCAGTTCTGTAGAACTTATTCCTAGCAATATAAGGTGTTCACTTTTTCTTATAGTATAAATAAGAATTCCAAATTCAGCCAATTCTACATTTGAATTAGTTTACTTAGATATCAACTTCAGCTTATTTTTATGAGTTGCTTCATCTAGGCTGTATTTTAAACCGTGATCTGGCTTCTTAACATGATACAATGGATTCTTTCTCTCAGTTACTGAAATTTTTTTGAAATGTTTTTCCAGACATATATGTGTCAGGTGCTAAGCCTGATAATGGAGCTCTGCATGGGGATGCAAGCAGGTATTTTGTCACAAATGTCAATGGTTATTTGGGTAGTGTGAATTCTTTTGGGAGTCAGCCATTGCCAGAAGATGAGCCTGACTCATCTTCATCTGCTCCAGAGCCATCCAGGCTTCTGGATCCAAGATTTGAAGCTTCAAAGAAATCAATGGGTTCTGTTACTGCACTGAAAGAGTTTGTAAGTTCCAAGGGATGGATGCATCTTTTTCGTGTTTTGCGTCTTTTACTGACTATGAAGTTTCCTAATTATTGATTTGCTATGGATTGGCATTTACTATCTTCAGTGCTTGATGGAAGGCCTTGGGATAAATTTTCTGTCACAAACACCACTTTCATCAAATTCACTCCAGAAAGAAGTCCATGCACAGGTTTGTTTTTTACATGGTGGTTTGATTTAAATATCTGGATGAAATTTGAGGATGCTTCCCTCAAGTTTCAGTCAAGTAAGTTGCAGGATAATTTTGTTTTTTCCAACTCTTTTGGGAGAGACTCAACTGATGGAAGAACTAAAAGGAAAATAATTATATGCTGTTCCCTCTGCTCAAATTTGGAAACAAAATAGAGTTCAGCTTGTCTAACATTTTGAAATTTATGGAATACATAGATCAATTAAATTAACGGGAAAAGGAAATAACTGGAGAATTGGAGGTCAAGATTGCCTTTGGATTGCTTAGTTTAAGCTAGATGGTTTTTTTGGGCTTATGAGATGACTTTCTATTCTTATTAATCCTCTTTCCAACTTGTATTCAAATGAACTTCATTTTTCTTTTCTTAGGTTGAAATAGATGGACAAGTCATGGGGAAGGGGATTGGGTCAACCTGGGATGAGGCTAAGATGCAGGTATACCTTCTATCATATTTCAAATCTTTGGTTATGGAATTAATTTTCTTTTTCTCTCTCTTTTTTCTTTTCTTTTTTTTTTCCGATTCATTCTATTTGAGCTTGACATGCTTTCCCTCAGGCTGCTGAAAACGCTCTTGGAAGTCTTAAAACAATGTTTGGTCAATTCACACCAAAACGTCGGGGTTCCCCAAGGTTTGTGATTCTGCATATGCTTATGTTGAATTATTATTTCTCTCCTGCTTCATATGTTAATCGTTTATGGCCATAAGTTATACCTCCTAGACTATCATAATACCTGCTATTGTCCATGGTTGATGGAATGGGCTGATGATTGGTCGCCATTCAACTCTTTAGTCTCCATCTTTTATTAATTTCAGCCTTTTGGGATTCAATTCTTGATGCGCAGTTAACCTTTTTTGTTGGCATTGCCCAGCAAATCTAGATCGGGATAAGCACTAGGCTAAAAATAATATCCAATGGATTTATATGCCTTGTTGTGAAAGTTTCACATTGGATAGTGATTTTAATATCCCAGACGCCTAATCATTTGTATGGTTTTTCGTTTCCAGTTTGCTAATTTTCTCATCTCTATTTATCGTTTTCTTTTGGTGATGTGTACAAGGCCACTGCAAGGGATGTCAAATAAACGTCCAAAGCAGGAGTTTCCACGAGTTCTGCAGCGGATGCCCTCTTCTGCAAGATATCCCAAGAATGCTCCTCCTGTTCCTTGAAAAAACAGAATAATTTCTTTTCTACTATGATGTAGAGGTTTGCAGGCTGTATAGATCCGGAACCCGCAGTTGACTCTTAGGACTTGACTCTTTAATGTACTTAAAAAGAAGCCAACTGGAATTCCTGTGAGATCTGGTTGCAGATTTTTCCCAGGGAGCTCTGCGATGTTCATATTTTTGGATTTCAGGCCACTTTTGTCTCAACTCATTGAATGCCTGCCCTCCGGTACAATTATTGTATCATATTCTCCTTAGTTCCTAGAAGCTTGACACGACAAGAGAGTTGGTGCCATGTATCCTTGTTTTTGTGTGGTCGATGCTGCCAGTGCCTTGGGGAGAGCTTTCCTCTGGATTATCGCTTTGATATGTCAAAGCGGAAACTAATAGCGTTGATCAAGAGCAACACGTGGCTGGTGTTGAGGGACAGGGCTCCTCCATACACTAACCATTGACAGTGCTACTGTAAGAAAATCAATCAGTTCCTTCTGGTGATGTCAACCTGACAAGGTGAAGCTACATAGTGATAGTGACTTAGAAATAGTAAATGTAATACAGTTTTTCAACACCTGTCTATGCAGGAAGCCTTTGCTCCCCCTTGAAAGGGGTGGAATACAAGAGAAAAAGAACACATAAGAAGAGCTCCGGCAATATTTTTTTTTTTCTTGATAAAAGGAAATTAAGTTTAATAACAATTGCTACTGCGAGAATCATGTGGAGGAAGAGAGGGAACGAAGCGAAAATACTTGTTGCGGAAATAATACCAATCACTTGGCAGAGCTGCGGTATTCCTATTAATTGAAAATTTGAGGTTGCTAAATGCAGCTGAGCAATTAATTAATAAACAGTGGAAAGAAATCTAACATGATAGAAATAGCATTGAACTTAGAAGGCTTCAGCTTGGAGATAAATAGATTACGGTTTCCAAGTATTCCCAATGAGCTTTCAAATGTTCTTGAGTTGACCTGTTTCTAAAGTTGTAAATATCTAAATTTTTTAATGATAAAATTTGAATGTATTTGTATCTTTATGTTCTTTATTCTGAGAACTGATGAAAATTTTCATTTTTAAATTTGACCTATAAACCAATATGTGTTGCATTCATTTTTTTAAATAAAAATTTAAAAGATTCACAAATAAATTATATTAATATTTTAAATAATTATTCATGTCGAATGTAATCTTAAATTCTGAATTGGAATTCATGTGTTGGCCAAGAAACTGAAATTAATGTGGGAAAATGTTATTACACATTACAAGATAAATCAGAATAAAAAGCGACGACGTCTGATGGATGCAGTAAAACATTTTCCACCAGAGGGTGAAAAAACGGCAGGTAAAAAGGAGAAGAATAGGAGCACATTATCAACACATTTTCTCTATTTTCTTCTGTTATGACACATTTTCTCTATTCTCTTTTCTTACTATTTTTTATAGTTTTTTAAAATTTATAATACGTTATCAGCACGAATTCTCTTATTATAAAATATGTTTTATCGATAATTTTTATCTACTACAATTGATAATGATGAATAAGTTTGATAAATTATTGCATGTAAAAATAATTTTTTTAATTTTCAAATTCTATTATGTTTTATGTCTATAAACATGATAAAACTTTATATGTATGATCATGATAAAGTTCTATATGTCATAAACTTTTCTATTTTTATCTGTGTTTATGTCTCATATTTATCTTAATATTCTATTATGTTGTATATATGATCATGATAAATTTAACTTTTCTTTTGTATTTATACATTTTTATATATTTCATATGTTTTATGTTATGTTTTATATTATATCTTATGTTATTCATATATTAATATTTATGTATATTGCATCAATTTTAGGTCATATACTTATAGTGTCATATATTTTATGTCATTTTTATTACTTAACAAGATGGTGAAACATTTGATATTATTTTAATATTTGAAATTTTTTGAATATTCCTATTATATTAGTATTTGTTGTGTTGGGACTATTATTATTTACATTCATTTTTTTTAACTTTTAATGTTGAATGATTTTAGTGATGGTCTAAAACATGATTTTTATTAATTGATCTGATTATTATGTACTACTTATTTTATTTTTTTCTTTAGTGTAAATATGCTTGGAAGAGACAGTTTTATTGAAAAATAATTTAATATTAATAATTTGATATTTGATAATAATTTGATATTTCTCTCTCTTTGTAAACAAAAATTAACAATAATATTAATAATTTGATTAATATATTTGTAAATGTGCCTTATATATATTTAATTGGACCTAATAAATAGTAATAAAATGACATTTGGTATTTATAATTAATTAAAATTAAAATATTAAATGAGAATTATTAAGTGATTTTTATTAATTGTCATGCATATGTTACAATATACACATATTATGTTATAATTATGATTATTTAATATATGTATATGTATTTAATTAATATTTGATAATTTTTTTTGTCATAATATTAATTACAAAACTTGCAAGAGTTTATGATTTATGATATTAGTAAAAATAAATCATATTTGTCATGAAACTTGAATGCTAAAGTTTACATAAATGCCAATGGTCTTGGTAATACTAATAAAGAAGAAATTCAAGAATTTAATCAAGATAAGACTAAAGCCTAGATTTTCCTTTATCATTATTTTAATGAATGATTAAAATATAATTGTCTCACAGTGAAAGATCCTCTTGTTCATTGAAACAATTTGAATATATTTAAATTGGATAAGTACCTGAAGTATAACAAAATAATTTGAAATAATTTAAATATTTTGTTGATTGAATATATACCAGAAGTATATCAAAATTTAGTTGATTTATATTAAAACTCTTTGAAGGAGAAAATAAAGGATGTATTAAAAACAAAAATTGTACATGTAATACCCGTAATTTAGGTCTGGATGATTAATATGTTTAATTGCCACAATTAATATTATTAGAGTCTAAAATTAGGGTTTAAATATTAATAAAAGATTTTATTTTTATTGTGGGTGATTTAATTAAAAAAATATAAAGTTGAAAAAAGTTATAAGAAAGAAATAAAAACCAAGATTTTAAGTGAATATTTGGCAAAAACAAGGAGGGACCAAAGTGATATCTTTACCAAAGTGTAAAAACCATTCTTCTTCCTCATTAACATCAGCCCCAAACCCTAACTTTTCCACCCAAATTCGTGCTCCCTTTTCACCCCTCTATTTTCCTACCTTTTTTCACTCAAAGGAAGCCAAAATCACCAAAAACTAAAGGAAAAATCACTTATATAGCCCAAAACCCTTTAGAAAAGAAGAAAGAGGAAGTTGTTGGAGCTAAAGAAGTCATTTTCTTGGAAAAAGAAGAAAGGAAGAAGCTAAACACTCAAATCTATATTGTCTTTGGTAAAGGAAGAAATAAGTGAAGCTAAAAATCATCTTGTCTTCTTCTTTTCTCTTGTTTTCTACCATTTTTGTGCTTGGTGGAGACCCATTTCATATGGGTTAGTTCCTTAGTTAAGCTATGGTTTTGAAGAGTTAAAACTCTTTCTTTTAGATTCTAGATTAGTTAAAAAAAGAAACTTGACTTGAATTTTGAATTAAAAGAGATAGTTTGATAGTTAAAGTTGGGTTTATGTTTAAAGAGTGGAGTTATATTACATATGTTTGTTCTTTGGCCTAAAAGAGGCATGTTGATGTCTTGTTAGGTGATATAGAGGGTGGTGGTAACCTCCAAAGGGAAGACCAAGCTTGAGGGCTTAAAGTTTTTGAGGCTCCATTTGAGGTTAGTACATATATGCATGTTTATTTTTAAACTCATGTCATTTGCATTTTTGAAATGATGCTTGTTATATCTTGAGATGATGATTAGCATAATATTGATGTTGGAAATGATAATTATAATAATTTATGACTATTGAGAATGTCTATGAATTTAATCTAATTTTTGGTGAACTATGGTATTTGTGATGTTGCTGGAATTTTGTGGAACAGCCTTGATTCCTTTAGCTATAACTCATGTTATATAACTCGGATTCATATGAAATAGTTGAAAATGAAACTATACACATAGAGCTAAAACTTTTATGAAGAACATGGATTCGAATTCTGTCTGTAAATAGGCTAAAAATGGGCTACAAATGTCGGATATAGAGCTGTCCATAATATCCTGGGCAAAATTTCAGTGAACAACTTGTGATGTTTGAGCTATAACTTATGCTATAAAATTCAGATTTATGTGATTCTTACTGCATATGAAAGCTAAGACATTAAGTTAAAACTTCTTAGAAGACCACGAGTTATAATTCGGTTCCTAAATGGGTGATAAATGCATTCCAATATTATGGCAGAAATCTAATTAGAAAGGAATATTAGGAATTTAGTCTCATAAATATTGTGTGACATACATATATGTTAAATTGTTGGAATTTTCTTTCTTCGCATATAATTATGTATTTATATGAGGTTTGTAAGCTCTAGTAAGATAAATTATGTCATATGACATGCAAGTATGGAATGAGATAAAATTATAACCTATTGTGTTGAAATAAATTATGAATATTTGTAATTGCCCATTCCTTTTTACAAGGACGAGACTTAGGATATATGACATGCCATTGAGGGTCTTTTACAGTACCGTAGGAAATTTCTACATGATTCTTAATTATTGGACAAGGTGGTTTAAGCTCGGAGAGCGCTCTTGTCCATTATGTTAGCAACTTAATCATGTTATTAAATCAAGATGGCTTAAGCTCGGAGAGCGCCATTGACTCAAGCTCGTGACGAGCATAATTATAGGAATATACAAACAGGTGAATAGGATGGCTTAAGCTCGGAGAGCGCCCCTATTCATAACCTGTTATCTAGTTAGTCTGGTTTTGAATAAATGAACTGTTGGCTAATTAAATAAGTTGAATAAATGGAAATGACTACTTGTTACATGATTATTGAATATTTTATGATATGTGACATAAGAATGTATAATGTCCCTAGGTTCAGCTGACTATAAATAATTTATGGTTAATCATTAATATGATCGACGTATTTACCTTAATTGTCATTTCATTGAAATATGTACATAATTTGATAATATGAGACAAGTATACTATGTATGTTATTAAATAATTATATGATTTTGGGCAAATATATATATATATATATGTATGTATATGCATGTATATGCATGCTTGTAGTATTTTAAATGTATATTTTATATATGTTGAATATTATTTTGGCATTAGCATAAGCATACATGTGATATGTCATCCCATGGTTGCATGAATTTATATGCATATATGTACTACTAAGCATTAGGTTGCTTAGCGTGTGGATGCTCTTGTATGCAGGTTTGGAGCCGATAGATAGAGAAAGTTGACTAAAGAGAAAAAAACCCATCAGAGACCAAAGTGCAGACCTTTGGGGTCGGTGATATCATGACATTTTTATTTTTTCATATGTCATATGAGATATGGATAGTTGATTTTGTACATGTCTATTAGATTAAAAGAACATGTATTTATATATGACATAATTCTGTAAACACCGAGCTAGTTTAGCCTAAACTGGATTTATTCTATTGGATGAATGATAATTTTATGCATGATATAAGATATGGACTAATATGTTAAAATGGTAACATGGAAAATATTTGTATGAAAGGATGTTAAGAGATAATAATATAAGGAAAAGAAAAAGTTTTAAATTTTCACAAGTTTTCAATAAC